>JANIJG010020950.1:45353-69678 GCA_024611175.1 Megaceryle torquata
GTGGAAGCCCCATCCTTGGAGATTTTTAAGACCAGGCTGGATGGGGCTCTGAGCAACCTGCTCTAGTGGGAGGTGTCTCTGCCACTGGCAGGGGGGTTGGAACTAGATGATCCTTAAGGTTCCTTCCAACCCTGACAATTCTATGACGCTATGATAAACCCCCCAATCTTCTAGCCTATTTGGTATGCAAAGATATAAGAAAAAACTGCCAACAAGACCCCTCATTAAGCGGAGTTACCATGGGATATGGCAGGAGACACTCTCAAGGATCAGGAACTGGAATAGCCGAACACCAAAACAACACATTGCTGCTTTAAAACATACATGATTATTACCTATCTATTTCTATTAGAACTGTGCAGCTCCTAAACAGCATTTTTGTTTATTCTTCAGTCTGACGCAGAAAATATAGAGGAGCCAGGGTCTGATCATGAGACCAGCTAAGCTGTTAGTGAGCTCTGCACAGAAGCAGGAACACAGAGGTCATTCAAGATTAGAATTCTTTATATAATAAAATAAAATAAAATAAAATAAAATAAAATAAAGGTGATTTTAGGAAAATAGGAAGAGGACAACTGGCAATCACTGACTAATACAAAAATAATTACAAGGGTATGACACAGCATGAAATAAGAACATGAAGACTGGGAAACAAGGTGTCATAAAGGGAGATCCTTCAAAGGGCAGCAGGAGGAATAGATACTACATCATCATCAGGACTGCAAGCTCTCTGCCATTGTGCTTGCTAACAAGATGTGAAGGAAAAATGCAGCATTAACTTCAAAGACATCTAGAGGTCTTCCAAACCATCCCAATACGGGGAAGGTACCAGAACAACCAGTGTTACGAGTCAGAAGGCCTGGAGAAAACAGAACATGAAGCTCCCCTCCTTTAGAAGATTTTGACATTCTGGCATATTTTTTCCCATTGTAAAGTGGAATGAGAATAAAATTATTCAAATACACCAGCAGACTCAGAACTGTGCGATGTCTGAAAACAGGAAATTAATTATACAGCAGTTTTCAAAGCAATAAATAAGAATGCTAAATTTCATTTAGGCAAAAGCCTTCTAAATAGCCTTATGTGGAAGAATTTGTGCTAATGTTGTTAGTGTCACTGTTGATATGAAACAGCATACACATGGCTACATACACCCTTCCTCTTGAATCACAAGTCAGCATGATTCCAGAAATAAAAGAACCACAGAAGTGTACAAATACCTAGCTGAGTTTATGGAAGCTTCATTCCATCACCTCCAATACAAAAGCAACATTTTAACAAAAAAAGCCAAATGGGGCTGTGCATAAATTGGTCAGTTAATTCATTAGTGCCTAACAAAGTCAAGATTCTTAATACACTGCATGCAAATACTCTCAGAGTCACTACAACTTAAGCTGCTCTATCAAAAAACAGCCTAGCTCTTCCACTGTAATACCTGGAGCCCTGCATTTATTCTCTCTTTTTTTTTTTTTTAATCAAAAATAAATCTTTAGAGATGGTTTTTGGAAGCAATGACATATTCATCACTGCAAAGCACCAGAAAAAAACCCAAACAAACAATGAACCCTAATCCAAAAAACTCCCACCCGAGTTAAATATTTAGATTCAACATTTTCTGTATTCGTCACTTTCCCAGAGTGAAATTTGTAATTTGAGAAGACACCAAACTCAGTCATACCCTCAGCATATTGCCATTTGCAAGCTTAATGCTATCTCCCCCCAGCCCAGAGACAATCCCAAGGCAATCAACAGGAACCCAGCCTGTGTTAACACCTCGAGACTGGGGGAAGGCAGAATCCACCCGCTGCAAGACACCACTGAAACCAAACGTGCTGGGGCTTCAGGTCTGCCTTATTCAGTACTGCTGTACGGGGTGCTAGGCAAACTGTGCCATGGGTCTCTCCATAACTGAGACCTAACCTAGTTTTAATTATGGTTATAACAATCTGGAGGGGAAAAAAAAAAAAAAGAGAGTTAGATTTCAAGGTCATTATGGAAAAGAATGAACCACTTTGGTTGTATCCCACAGAACAAAGCCATCTCCTCTTTGAAGATATTAACAGCTGCAGGCTCACTCTGTTATATGTATTATAGGGAATGAGTCTCAGAGAAACCAAAACTCATGAGAACTAGAATTCATGGGAATGTTACTAAAGTATTTTTTACTAATTGCCATTTATTTAACAGGATGCCTGTGACTGAGATGCAATCATTGAGATGTTACAGTAAAATCAGAAGGCAGCAAGCCACTTTCTCATCAAGCAGTGTGCTGCAATGCACAGCTCTATCAGTTGCTACAGCAGACTAAATAAAACTCTGATGATAATAAATAAAACAGTGAAAACATCTCTCATGTATCTCCTTCTAGTACTACTGTCCTGGGAGCAGCCAAGTGAAATTCCCTCCTGTTTGGCCGAGTGACTATTAACAAATTATAATTCTAAGTGTATTTTAATATTGAACTGCTTCAAAGTTCAGTGCCTGATGCAGCTGAGGTAGAAGGAACTTAAGGGAGAGGAAGGTGCTACTTCAAAAACTAGATCCTCCTCCTTGGCACACATGGTGTCAATCTCACACACCTCCTACTCATTTTCAGCTCATGGTGACTTCACTTCAAACATAGGGTTTTGCTTCTAAATAGATGAGTAGCATCTGGTCCTCTGGCAGTTTGTTCTAGTAGAAATTGGTATCTTTAGCTTTAGAAATGCTGTCGGTGCTGCTGAACACTTAAATAATAGAGATTTGGGTTTAGCTGGCATAATGAAAAGGATTTCATTATACTCTGGGTTTAGAAATTTTTGTGCTTTATAATGCCTATATAATACCTGCTTTGACACTGTCTGTGCCTTCAAAGTGGCACAGTGACCTTCATCCCAGGCATTACAATACTATAGAAAGATACCAAGAAGAAAAGATACAAAGCAAAATGCCACCATTCAAGCCATTAGCTTATGATATTTCACTTGTCCATACAGACATAGAACATCATGTTAACTAAGCTGTGCCACTCACAAGATACAACCTCCCATCCGTTTTCCTCTTGCATATGACTAAGCTTTTCTCACTTCCCTCATCACACAGAACACAAATTACAGACTTTCATTCTTTTAAAATCTTTTTCTTACACCAGCTTGGCTGACAATTCATCAGCTAATTTCATAAGACAGCATATGTTTCTTTGGGACTGCACTCGGCACTGAGCTGGATGGTGTATCGTCTATTCACTTTGGGGGGGAATAACAGGTCTTTTTTTAGTTCTTTCACACAGGCACAGAGTACTTCAGCAACAGGAAAAGAGCTATCTACATAATGTCATAAGTAGCACTCGCACTAAGGGATTTACCAACTTACTGCTTCCATCATGAAGAAATACTGGAAGCATGAAAGAATCTTTCAGGAGACTCAAGTCTTCCTGTATGAGAATGCTCCATTCATAATTTTGTCTAGTTTTTTCTCCATTCCCTACATCCACAGATATTTTCACTTCTTAAATGGAGATATTCACAGCCTCAATTCTTGCCTTACAGTAGTTCTGCATTTAGAAATCAGTATTACATATTCTATTCTCTGCACTTAGAGTTAAATCTATAACTGTATATGCATTTGATATATTTCAACTTTGCTACTTCTCCAAGTAATGTCACCTGCAGAAGGTATTGTCCTGAAAACCACATTAAAATGGCTAATATTGGGGTTTGGTTTTATAATTAAACAAATTATGAATATATAAACTTCAGCAGACTTAAGCATCTGCTAATTATAAAAACTTACTATGTAAAAGATTAAGACACAAAGATGAATAATAAGGTGGGGAAATGCACTGAAGGCAGTATCACTTCTGTAAAGGAAAAGACTGTGACACTATTAAGAAGCTATTCCCTTAACTGTGAAGTGAATTTAAGTATAAAATAAAGAGAAGATGAAGGAAGGAAAGAATAATTAAAAAAAACCCACTAAGCACAGACTCTTTTTCAAAAATAGATATTTTGGGAAAAGTAGGAAGCTATTTCTCTCATTGCACAATGCTCTGTATTCTGCTTAATAATATTACAAAAATATAGTTACAAATTGATTACAGCTCTTTTGACAGCAGAACTTCCTTTTAGCCTCTTGAATAGTTAACAAAGTAAATACAAAGTTACAGTCACACCAAACTCTACAGTGACAATGGGATAATGTCCAATGTTCACTGCAGCTTGCATCTTTCCCAGAAACAGCAAGCATGGTGTTCACAGACAGGTTGCTTTTTCATTGCATCCTTTAAGGCCAACTGTCTCCAAAGCTCCACACCTGAGTAATGAGAGCCCAAAGACAGGACAAAACCCCTTAAGAGTCATAGCCGTTACATCCATAAATTTAAGCAAGATTCAGTATTGATATGGTCAAGCATAAAATGGCAACATACAGGCTGTGAACATCATCTTTGTGTAAAGCCACATCAGATCACAGAGGTAAAGGAATCAGGCCTCAAAATGAGGGGAAAAAAATCAGGTTAGAAAAGTGGTGGAAAAAACGTGAATTCTGTCGAAGAGGATCTAGCTGTTAATGATGGATGCTTGTACATGTATCAGTTCATTCCTTCAGAGCTGCCTCCACTGACACAATAGCCCAAGGGACCTTTTAAGCCAACACTTAAGTGGTTCTGATGCCAGAAAGAGACTTATTCAATCCTCTAAACATCAGACTTGTGTATTTCCTCTCCAAAACTTAAGCAGAAGATATAGCAGCCTGTCCCAACCTGTCTCTTTCTTTTAACCTTGTCACCATCCCAAGTCAATGCCTGCTTGCTTTTCCATTATTTTGCTTTTACATATGCATGAAAACAGGTAAAGAGGTCTTTTTTCAGTTTTATGTTGATGAAGTACATGGCAGAAACACTAATGAGATACTCTGAGTATATATGGAAGTATAATGCTACCTTTACAGGGGGACTTGGATTCCATGATTAACAAGCTGTAAAGTGTCTCACTTTTTCTTTTATTTTTTTTTGGCTTTGAACTCCCAAGATTTCCTTCTGTAAAATGCCTGTTGACTCTACAACAGACAACAGTAGAACGAACTGGACTGAAACATCTTCATCCACAATGAAAATTACCTCCTACGGGACTTCTGTGCAAGGGAAGTAAACACCAGACATCATTTCTCGTGTGAAGGGCAGCTATGCTGCACATATGCTGCACAGCTATGCTGTGCTGAAGGGCAGCTATTCCCAAGTTAAAGGGTCAGGACTTTGACTCTTCAGTTTCTGTCTCAGCTAAATTTCCAGAATAAAAGGGTGTAATACAAGGAGCAGAAATGTTTCCACATTTAGGGTGTAAACAAACATAAAACCATGCTCTAATGGCTTAGTTGTATGATCTACTTTTCCTTTTTTCAAGTCACTCAGAAGTTTGGACAAGGGTCATTACAAAGCAAAAATTAAATATAATTCAGTAATAGCAGAATAGTCAGTGGCAAATGAAAAAATGGAAAGATTGCCTGTGGCTTATTTCTTGTCAGCTGCAAGAGAGCAGAGTGAAGGAAAGAAAAAACAAATTTACTCTGGAATGAAAGTATACACCTGCAGCCTACATGTTTGATATTTACACCACACTTCTAAAAGAAAAAAAAGCAGGTGCAGTTTAACTAGCATATTCAGACTTAACAAGTAACACACATACCTGAAGGACAACAGGGGCCTTCAACAACTCCTTTCTCACCATGCAACTGAGTGTACCGAGACTGGCTCTTTGACATACAGACACCCATATGCTTCATCAGCATGATTTTGCCTTTGAGTCACCATATTCTAAATTAATTTTTTTTTTTTAATTTTTTTTTTTTTTTCTGCCCTATGAATATAGCTAAGGCAAATATCCACATCTTACACTAAGTAAAAATCCAGGGTGCATACTTTATTCTTTCTAGACCTCATGGGGAAGTCAGATGTAATACTAGGTTCACAATTTCTAGGTAAGTTTAAGATACAAAATACATACAATTTACATACATACACTGAGAAAACTACTGCATTTATATTCAGTAATTAAATCACTGTAATTACCCACTTCATTTCAGAAATATAACAAAAGAATCTTTAGGCATGAAAGCCTCTGCAGTTTACCCTGTTTGTTAAAAGACAAAATGAAACGGATATTTGCTTTTTTTTTTTAAATCCAAATGCTGATAGATAATTACAGTTTCTTCTTCTTGAAGTCCCAGAGCGACAATTAATGAAGCTCTTGTGCAAAACTGAACAACTGAAGTTCTCACTGCAAATTATCTGCCTTTCAGGAGTATTTATTATGGCTAGAATCAGACGTTGGCACCGGAGCACACATGACATTGCAAATCAATTAAACATGCATTAATGATTTTCTAATAAAGTCTAGGACTATGAGTAGCCTACTTATTCCACATATGACAACATACACTCCTGAAAAATGGTTGTTTCTATTCATAACTTCTATTTATATGTTTTACCTTCATTCAGCATCACAAAAAACCCTTTTGGCACAAATGATTACGACTGCAAATCAAAACTGCAGCCATATCCAAAAACCAAATCAACACAAGTTTTAAGCAATTACAGAAACTTAAGAAAATCAATAATGGAGCAGGCCAGAAGTTCATCCGTCCAGTATCCTATCTCCAACCAGGCTGATCAGAATCACTCTTGTCTTGAATAACACGTAGGCCAAAGACCCCCACTTCATGGTCAAGTTTACTACTGACATCTTGACAGGGGTGTCACTAACTTGGGATGCCACAGACAGTTTTTTCTAGTTCACCTAAACCAAATGATGCAACCCCTCTTTTTCATTGAGTCTTCTTCACATAATCATATCCAGCCATTCCTCTTTAGTAAAAATGTGTTCATACCAGGCATAAAATTATTTCCATTACCACTCAAGGCTGAGAACTGCCTGGTAGGAAAAGTTTAAGTTTGTATGAAATCTTACCACATATTGTTTTTAGGGATCACAAACCACCATTATGATAAATCAGCCTACCATTTCGTTAAATGCTAGGCTGTCATCATTTTATTTTAGCAAACAGAACTGAATAAAATACCTTGCAGAGTAAGTGACCGTAACTATATTGCAAGTTGATAAACAACTGAGAACAAATGTCAAAGCTGATATACCCAGTAAACGTTACTTTAAAATCTCCTTTATCACAGCACAGTTTGCTACTTCTGAGGTGTTCACCTGCATCAACTTTCTTTACATTAAGACTAGAAATACTGACCCAACATCCTTTTCTACAAGCACACTGCAAAAGCAATGCCAAAGCCACAAACACTTCTATAAAGTCTAGCCAAAAGCCCTGGTGCTGAGCACTTGCTCACATTCCAGCCATCGTGAGGAAGATGTGTACTCTTGGAACTCCCAGGGAAATCTGGGAGAGCTGAAAGTCTTCTGCCTCGATTTACTGCCAATTCCACTAATCTGTCCTCAACTAAGCCTGCAATGAGATTAAAATAATCACTCAATTATCCTCCCCTGCCTCTTCACACACACACAAATTACTCTTCTCCATTTTATTACTTACTCTCACATCATTTTCAGCTGCCCATATCATCTGATACAAATTGCCTGAAGGATTGTTTGCTTCTTTTGACTTTGAATGCAATAGGGAGTAGAGATTGCATCATATCAGCAATACTACCTTAAAATGGAAAAGACTAAAAACGTGAGAGTAGAAACTTAGAAACACAGATGTCTCTGCATCTGCTTAGCAAAGGGACATAAAATACCAACTAGGAAAGATCAAAAAGTACATATATATTGGTGCTGGAGAAAGCAGAACAGAATGCTAGTGACCTCTTCTTCCTTTCCCAATAAACCTGTCGCCATTTCCTGATAAACTTCCCTCCCCAAGTCATCAGAAAACCAAGTGTTTTAGAAAGGCCCCGTGAATCACCAGGAATAGAGACAGAAACTCCAGGGGACTGCAACTTCCAGCACAACAACAGCTGACATCCTGCAAATGTGATTTAATTTTGACAAACAAAAACTTTATGTACTATGGCCTGTGGAGTTTGATTGTTCTGTCTATGGCTAAATAACTTCTTGCTCAGATCTGTAGCTTGTATAGCCACTGGAGGTTTACAAGTATTCCCACAGAAGCCTACAACAGGCACATTAAACCCTTTCCCTCACAGACACAAAGAATTGAATTCTACCAGGAAAAGAACTTGTCTCAGACTTGTAAACCAACTTACAGTTTTGTTGTATAATTCATGCTGGCTTCTCATCTAACTATGCTCCTTATGTCCCTCCTGCTGCTGTCTTTCTCAAGAGGATTAAATAAAAGAAATAAAAAGTTCAGACCAATGCTTTTTATATTAATATACAGGCAAAAGAATAACTGCTCAAGTGCCTAATGCAGACTGATAATGTATCATCTACAAGAAAACTAAAGCAAAGTGCACAGTTTAAGTGCATGTTTGGCAATAAACTGATCAGGCGGCAGCGGAAATGGATTTTATGAGGTGCAATAACTAACTATTCCCTAGTTAGGAATAAGGTAGCTCTAGAGGTCATTGTCTGCCTTTAAAACATAAACATTGCTCATGGACCTGCTTTACAGTATTAACATACAGCACGTCTGTTAGCATCTTAAGCTCAGGCGTGCACTGTCCCTCCTGATCGTTCTGTTGGCCAGGCTTTGTTTTGCACTGTGGACTGGTCTCAAAGCATCTGACCTGGACTCCCTGCAGATGATCCTAATTGGGAACACACAGTCCAAGGAGACACCTAACACATGCCAGCTAGATGGGCTCCTCAGAAGGTCAGACTAAGTAATCTCCAAAACACACGCAGTATGAACATGAAGTCCTCAGTATAGACTTTTTTCCCCCTGCAGATCCTGTTGTGCCACAGCACCTGCTAAGGCAGACACAGCCACAAGTATCAAGGTTAAATTTTAAACCTCTCCTTCCACAAATTATTTGAGTGAGAGGGGAAAATTACAGTCTTGTTTGAAGAAAGGAACAAAGCAGGTAGCTATATCGTAACAGAGGTTTCAATCTGTAAACAGGCAAAGAAGTCTTCTTTTTTGGATCCTTATGAGATTCCATCACCATGAGGTTAGCATGCCAAGGAAATGCAAGAATTAGCAGGTATAGAACACTGCACCAGGTCTGGCAGAAATGGAGTCAATTTTCCCAGAAGCAGCCCTCATGGTGCTGTGCTTTGTAGCGGTAGCTAGAACGGTGTTGGTAACACAGCAGTGCTTTGGCTACTGCTGAGCTGTGCTCACACAGCATCAAGGCTGTCTCTCCAACATTTTCCCCTCACCCGTAGGCTGGGGGTGAGAAAGATCTTGGGAGGTGACACAGCCAGGACAGATGACACAAATGACCAAAGAGATATTCCATACCATATGGCATCTGCTCAGCATTAAAAGAGAAGGGGGGGGAGGGCATTCATTATTACAACATTTGTCTTTTGCAGCAACTGCTATATGTGCACTTAAGCCCTACTTCCCATGAAGTGGCTGGACATTGCCTGCTGATGGGAAATACAGAATAAATCTTTTATTTCCCCTTGCTTCTGCATGTGGCCTTTGCTTTTGCTTTATTAAACTGCCTTTATCTTGACCCATGAGTTTATTCTATCGTATTTTATCCCCCCTGTCCTGCTGAGGAGGGGAGTGACAGAATGGCTTGGTGGGCAGCTGATGTCCAGCCAAGGTCAACCCACCACCAACACACGTTAAAGAAAAGGATGTATCCCCAAGCAAACTTTAAATTAACCACAAGATGTGATTCATTCCTTTGGACAAAACTTGAGTGAAGTACAGACTCTGTTCCAATTTATGTGCCACTGAACAGAAATAGAAGATCATCAACCTGGCCAGTGAAGCCATGTTTGTATGAACAAACTTTATGAACAGAAATACAGCAACCAGTCATTGAAGTTCCCTGCTCATTTCTACACAGCAGTTACCTGATAAATCTAGTCAAAACTGTTAAGTAACTGCTATCTGTCTTTGTATCCTCCATTACTCAACAGATAGATTCCCACCTAAAATAAAAGCAGACAATAGGATTTATTTTTACTTGTCTTTTCAGATGCACCATATTGTTAAATACATCACAGAGAAAGGACTATGGGCCAAAGGGTAGAAGGAATCACCCAGCATGCAACAAGACCACCTCATGCAGTAACTGACAGCCTAATGCTTGTGTCTAAATGTGTCTAGCCTCCATGTTTCTCCACAGTCTGAAACAATGTTCATAGGTTTCAGGAAAGCTGATGTTTTACTTTAACTGTACTTTTTTTCTCTAACCTTCTCTTATCTGGCAGGATCATTTAAAGGGGGCTCAGCAAGGTAAAATTCCTCAACTTCACCAATTTTCTCTTGAAGTAGCATCTAACTTGTTACTGCTTTAAATCAATTTTATGATACAACCCCAACCATCGCTGGCTTGCTTTCTGCAAGGAAAACAAACTGGTGATAAGGTTCAAGGTCATGGAAATTCACTGTAGGACATGCACAAAATCAAATGGCTCACCTGCTGGTTTCCCAGTCTTGATCATCCTTATCTTTTTCTTCTTTGGCATCAGAATTGTGTGGGTGTTTCTGCACAATCCGCATCCCACCAGCTTTCACTGGAACAAAAATTGGAGTCACAAGCAACAAACTTCAGTCAAATGAGCGTAAGTGAAGAAAGAACTTTTGAAGGATGACCCTTCCCCACCATCCCCCCTAATATTTTGAAGAGCAGTTTAATAGTACAAAGAGTTTGAAAAAGGGGCCCAAAGTGTTAAGTCTGAGGAATAGCTTCTTCAGGACAGCATCTGCCATTTCTTTCACATCATGCCATTTTGCTCACCCTGAGAAGCTGCAGCTCATTTTACCACCTACTTTCAATACCATTTTAGAAAACTCAACTCTGTTCTAACTCTCCCCCACCCCTACTGGCTTGCAGCAGTCAGAAGAAATGAAGCAATGGCTTACGTAACACTATGCAAAAAGCCACATACATGAATGTTAAATACTCCCATAAAACAAGAAGGGCCAAAGAACCTTGCTTATCATTTCAAGTTCAAATCTACAGCTATAATAAACAGTATCTACACAAAGTATTTAATGAACAGTATAATAAAAAGCAAAATTTAGTAGAACTGTTAACTTGCATTTAGAAAAGAGCTTTTTGTTTTGCAAAACATAAGCATTCACATTTCAATTCCTTGTCGTGTCTTAGTTTTAGAAATGATACAACTGTGAAAGCATCCCTTTGAAACACAAAACAAGAAGTGAAAGCAAATCCACTCATATTCAGCATTTGTCCCCTCCAAAGAATTATACATAAAATGGGGAGCAAGCCAGGCCTAAAACTGCAGCTACTAAGCAGAGTAACAAGCAGGATCTCTCGATCTACTTTCTGTTTTAATACTGTACTTCTATTTTTTTGCTTCATCCATTGCTGTACACACTTACAAGACAGCACAGGATACGATGATGCACCTTGTTAGCTAATTGGATGGGTTACATTACCATCAGCAACCACATCAGAAAACCACTACAGCTGTCAGGAGTCAACACAACCACGTAGAGGCAGGTTGGTTTGTGTTTCACGTTGCTATGACACAGTAAGTCTGTGGGCAGCCTCGGCAGTGGTGTCACAGCTGGAGCAAGCAAGATGCCAGGGCAGCACTCAGGAGGAGACAAAGCTGCTCTGTCAACCCCCCTGTGCCCAGCCACAGAGGGGCTAAGGCACCTCACAGCACCTCAGTGCTACCCCCTGAAACCTAGAAATAGGTTTAGTTCTCAATTCTTAGCCAGGTCGGCAATGGAAAGGATGCTCCTGTGCTTAAGTTCTGCAGCCAGGGCGAAGGCAAGCAGTCAAGAGAAAGTGACTGCCCTAGGAGAAAGTGACAGCTCTTTGGCCCTGGGATGTTTTAAATAGATTTTAAGCTTTGAGTGATATTTGAAAGAAAAATTGCTGATTCAATAAAGGACATTAACTAAAGACAGGTGCCAAAGAAATATCTTTAAAACCCTATCAAAATTGTATCCCCTTATCATGTGTTTGAAGAAAAATCAAAAAACAAAAAAAAACCCCAAAACAAAACCAAAGAACTATAAAAAACCTACCACCACCACCAAAAAAACCCAAACAAAAATAAACAAATTAAAAAAACTAAACAAAAAAGCCCAAACAAAAAAGCCCAAACAAAAAACCCCACCAACACTAATCATTTTGTATTCTCTCTCCAGCGTAAAGGGGTTTTTTTCCCTTTTCTTTTGCAAACAAACTCCTTCAAATGTTAAGTTTGTGAAAGCAAACACCCTGAGTTCTGTCAAGTGCTGTCTTCTTCTAACATCTCAGTTAATCAAAGTGATTGGTATGTTTTATTTACATTAAATGTATAAATTTAACATCATTGAACTATCAGTTCTTATTAGTTCCTTTTCAAACTACTTTTTGTGGAAAATGTTGTCTCCACAGCAACATCTGCCAGGTAACAAACAGCACTTTTGGACAATACACGTGTGCTCCTACATTCCTCACTATGAATAATCTAATTAAAAAAAAAAAAAAGGAAACAATACCTGAAGATTTAGTGCTTATGTAGGTGATCTAAAATCTCTTTTCTCTCATATTGTATATTGTGGCCATCAGCCACTTGTTTTCTCTTTATGTCACTGGCAAAGACATGCAGCTAATGTATTGATTTGTCTGTATGTAGAATTAATAAGGATTAAACAGGAAATAACCAGACAATTAAAAGCAGTAATAGTGACTGACCAATACAGTAACTTAATTATTTTAGTAACCTGATTTTTTTGCACTAGTATCAGCAGGCACAGTATAGACAGCTGAAAGTACAATGGTGCATAACTGAATAATCTTTAGTAAACCAGGGTTACTGTGCAGATCTGGGAAGCCAAAAGAAGAATCCAACAAGCAACTGCAGCAATAATGTACTTTGCTGAGACCAAAAGTGAAATCATTAGATCAGCATCCTACACATATAGCTGGTGTACATCTCTGCCACCCATGACACAGCATGCTCATATCCAACCTAGTTCCAAGACATTTAGCTTGAGAAATACCCTTGCAACATAATTCACCTTCCTTTTCAAAAGATCTCAACCAAGCTACACTACCTCAGGGCTAGACAGAGTGAAGAAATTGTTACATCCATGAAGTTAAAGAAAAACCCACTCCATTTTCAAGATTTTATTGAGACTTGGGAGGATTCATCTGTTTCTTACTTGTTTCGCATTTACTACATAATTTTTGACAGATGCTTGCCATAGTGATTTTGTCACTTAAAAGTCATTCTTAGAAGAGCAAGAGCTCAGATTTCTTTATAGTAAATCCCACAGAGAGAGGATTTAAATAACTGATAACCATCTTCCAGAACACTGCCAGAAATCAGTGCCCAGAAGAGGTTGGTGTCAACAACTCCCTGTTGAGATTAGGAAGAAAGCAGCTCCCACGCCAAAGAGGGAGCTCAGGCTGCAGTTGCTGAGGGAAAATAAGGTGGACTTGTGCTAAGGCAGGAGGGGACCAGGAACAGCCTCCCCAAGGTGGCAATGGCCAACAGGCCACCAGCCTCTAAAGTGTGAAATAGAGTGGATTTTCTGCTGGCATGCTCCAAGAAGAGGAACAGCACAATTCTGTTTGTCTCCTTGCTGGGTTAGAGCCATGTTGCATTTTAATTATCTGTCGTGTTGTACCCCCCACAAGAGGCAGACAGGACTGTCTTGTTTGTCCTGTGAATGCCAGCATGTGTTCCTCTTGAGGGTATGACTCCTCCTTTTGGAAATGTATTAAACAACTGTGTTAATCAATTATCACTCAAGATGATCTGGAGTCAGGAAACATTTCCAGCCTATTTACCCTTTATTTTCCCGCCTGCCGTGCTTCTTTCAGACTGCTCCCAGTTTCTGAGACTGAATTCTGAAATAAACCCCACCAAATTACAGCAAGCACCAAGCACCTAGAGAAGCACTGCTACTCAAGTCACAGCTCCAGCCCCAAGCCCACTCAAGTTGTAGACCCAAGGCAGTCCTTCCTGGGGAAACCTTCTATCTCCGCCCCAACTGCCTGCTGGTCACAACCAGGCAGGAACTTTCAGAAATCCAAAGTATAAGCAAGAGCTTTAGAAGCTTCCCGTTTTCCTTGAGTGTACTATTAAATATCCGCACACAATTTATTTCTTATATACGGTATAATAACAGATTCAATTACATTGACACAATGGATGAAAAGCCAGGACTGAGGGAAATGCAAAATATGCCATTCTGCAAGCTTAAGGGAGCATACATTACTGTCTGACAAAACAAGAACAGAAGTAAAAGTTATACACCTTCATTTCACAGAAATCATGGCTCGGAGCTCTATTTTTTTTTTAATGTAGGAATAAAGACATAAATATATATATATTTCATGAACCTATTGTAAATCTTCATAAATAAACTAATATCACAATCACCTTGCTTTATTCCCCCACAGTATCTACTAGAAGAAATGAACTGCTAAAAGCATAATTACGCAGAGCTCTTTAGAGGGGCTGCAAGCTGTACAAACCTAGTCAGCAATATATTATAAATGCATTGATCCCACCAATGAATATTTAATAAATCTTAAATTTGTGTCCTCTTAATTCAGAAAGGAGTTGAAAGTTGCTTTGTGCACCCTGCTACCAGCCTGAGGTCTTCAGGTTTCTTTCCATTTCATTACCCTTTGCCTTTTCAAGTGCTTTTCTTGTCTTTTTTTTTTCCCCCTCTGCGTGAAAGATCAATGCAGAGAGCAAGCTATCAGACTGCACAGTCAGTAAGAAAGGGCTACCAGTGCATATGAAAAACAATGGATTTGTCAATTCTGTTTCTGTTTGATGATCCAAATCCTTCTGAACTTTTACGTGTCTAATTCATACTCAGTGAGGTAAGACACATCCATAATTATGGGTAGTATACAACTGTATGCAGCAAAACCAGAGCTTTTAAGACACTAGGCCAAAAAAATTCCCCTATTCACATCTTTGCTAGGAACTTAGTATGCATGAGCACAATTCCACCTTTATTTATGTAGTCTATGTTTTGGGGTTTTTTTAAGAAATACTACTTTCATTTTATTAACGCTTTTATTTTGCTAACTGCCCTATTTGCATTGTATTATTGTTCAAGGATCTAAATCAGCTCGAGATAGAGATTAAAACCTAGCTTCAGCCCCTAGAGTAAATACAACCTGTCGCTAGTTGGCACATTGACTGTGGCTGTTCCATGTGTTAAAAGACCACAGGACCACTTTCTTCTGCCCACCAGTTCAGAATCATCTTCTTCCAGAAATGACCTAAAGATGCTGTAACGCAGTATCTTTTTTTCCCCTGGTATCAAAGACAGACTTGGTGACAGCCCTCCTTCCTGACTTGGTGTGTACTCACATCCCTCAGGGATGCTGAATGATCTTAACAGGCACACAGCTGAAAAAAGTTCTTCAGTTCATATGTGGATGCATGTTTTACAAAGGAAAACATAGCAATACTGACAGTCCAATGGCAAGGGAAACCTGTACTGGACGGTGGCACATCAGTGCCCCACTGAAGGTGAAATGCAGCTCCTACTCTGACCACCTGCTGCTCTGCTGTCCCACGAGCTGGCATCAGCAAGTGGAAAGTGAGGGAGCTCCTTTGCTGGGCAGCCAGCAAGCAGCTTTACTTGTCTCCTACCCCACCAGCCGACAGAATTCAAGCTGGGAGCAGGCAGCCAGCTCCAGCACTCGCACTGTAACGCCCACAGGACAAATGGATGCGCAGAGTACTATTAGCTCGCAGCTTGTCTATTCACACTTGGCTCTGTGTTGCGAGTTGCCACGCAGGCTGCGATGTGGCCGAGACTGCTGCTCCTTTCTCCTTCCCGCCTTCATCGGCCCCAGGCTGTGGTTCGTAGGCCTCCACCGCCTTTCGAGGGAGGATGCCCTCGCAGACGCGGACTCATAAAGACAACGTTAACTGTCTCCCGGGTCAGAAGACAAACAGCACAAATCCGAGGAGGATTTGTACGCAACCAGAGCTCCTCTGGAACAAGCAGGGCAGGGAGCGTTGCCTCCCCTGCGGGCGAAGGCTGCCAGGGGGCAGGGAAAGCTGAAGGAGAAGGGCGAGAAGCAGGCAGAGCTCAGGAGACCCACGCACACCTCCCCGGCGAAGAAGCCGGATCAGGCATTGCTGCGGGCGCCGGCGCCCGAGCAAACCACCCAGGGCTCACATCCCGTGGGAAGCGGCGGCGGGAACCGCCCGAGACCATCCTCACCCTCTTCATCCCCGGGCAGCACCGCAGCACCCGCATGCCGGGGACTTTGCGGAGAACCGACGCCCGGCCGGGCTCTCCTGGAGGCACTCGGTCCCCCCGGCCCGCGGCTGCACAGGCCGCCCCGGCCCCCCCGCGGCCCGTCCCCAGGGGTAGGAAGAGAAAAAGTGGAGAGACGGGAACCGGCGGCCGTACCAGCAGGAGGGTGTCCGGCCCGCGTCTCTGCTTTCTCTTTGGGAGGCGAAGACATTTTTACTGTGGCAGCGGCCCCACTCCCGCACCGGGCACCCGCACACCGACGCCGAGCAACGAGCAACAGCCAGCGCCCAGCCTGCCCTGCGCTACCCGGCGCGGCCCCGCTCCCGCCCTGTCAACGTGGCCGCTGGGCGCCGCCGCCAGGACGCGCCCACCGCGGGCGTGCCCGCGCTGCGCCTCCACCGCCCCTCCGCGGGAGTGCCGCTGCCCGCCAGGGGCGGGGAGTACTCGCCGCCCAGGGCCCGTCCTCCCACGGGGGGGGCCGGTGGCCCCGCGTGTCTGCGCCGGCAGCAGCAGCACCCGGGAGCTGGCGGGGCTGGGGGTGTCACAGCCCATCCCCGGCCGGCGCCTGCTCGCGCTCCAGTTCGGTCTGGCCATGGCCGTGGCCCTGGCCGTGGCTCTCTCTTTCTCTCTTTGTGTACCTCGTGCCTTGTTTTTTTTTTTTCTCGTGCTTCTTTTTATCGCTGCTCAGCGTGAAGTCAGTGTTGTCACCCTGCTCCAGTCTGCTTTGCTGAAGTCTGCTTTTCCGGTTTTTTTGTTGTTTTGTTTTTTTTTTTTCCCTAAGCAATATGAATTCATCTTACTTTATGTAACTGGTTTCCTGCAACCATCTGCTTCTAAAATCCCGTTTAGATAACATATGCAATTTTAGAGTGTAATACACCTTATTTAATTGCTGTGAGAAAACGGCACAGGCACTTAACATGGTTCTGAATTATGTGCTTGTACACTTCAAATAATACTTTTCATTAGTGACTAATTGGCAGTTTGCATCTCCCACTTTATTTTGTTCTTGCCAAACCATGTACGCATGAAGTGGCATCTACAGGGCTCATCCCGGCTTGTGCTTCAGATCTCGTCACCTTTTTCTTTAACATCATAGTACTGATCCGCAGTGGTTTAAGAAATTGTTCAGATGCTTCATTTACATTTTCCAAGTGAGGTGGAAAGGCATGGAGCATGGTATCTTAACTATATTAGCAGCAAGGTGGAAACCATACAGGCAGTTCTGGTTTTCTTTTATAATTGGGCATAAGGAAAGCGAGTCCCCCAGATGAGCATATGATAGTATGATGGTTAGAAGTTTAACAGCCCAAAAGTGCTGTAGAAATCCTGCATCCACAGGTATGTTTCAGGGAAAATAATGTAGTAATAATGTAGTTATTTGCTATTGCTCTTTGTTACAGTATTACAATTGTCAAAATATAAATGATGGGTAAATATGGGGGGGGGGGGGGGGCTGGCATGACTCCAAAAAAAATGACATAATGATATCTTTAAAAGCCTGCATGAACAAATATTATAGAACTGCTGTAACTAAGTCCTTGCATTTTGCTACCAGGTAAATTTCAATTTCTTACACATAAGGCACTTTAAAATCTCAGATTATATTTTTAGCTCTCTCACCTTCTGTGTAGCCTAACACAAATGACTCCGATTGTCTTTCAAGTCTCTGTCAAAGTCTATTGAGATTACTGTTTTTTCTATGGCAGGATTATCTCCTAAATGGACATTTTAATACTTCTTGTCTACTGTCCTCTGGATTCAAATTAAAAGATTATATTTTCAGTTATTCTTTGTTTTCCCAGGTATGTTTTGTGGTTTGAATTTCCCTGTGCTGGTTACTGGAGTCAGTATGATTTTTTGCTGTTACAAGTTTAATCTAAGTCAGCTGTTATAAAATTGAAATGAAAGAAAATCCTAGAATCATAGAATGGTTTGGGTTGGAAGGCACCTTAAAGATCTGCAAGTTCTGACCCCCCTGCCATGGGCAGGGACACCTCCCACTAGACCGGGTTGTTCAAAGCCCCATCCAAGCTGGCCTAGAACACTTCCAGGGAGGGGGCATCCACAACTTCTCTGAGCAACCTGTTCCAGTGCCTCACCACCCTTATACGTGAATAGTTTAGTTTCTTCCTTATATCTAGTCTAAATCTATCCTTTTTTCAATCTGAAACCATTATTCCTCATCCTATAACTACTTGCCCTTATAAAAAGTCCCTCTTCAGCTTTTCTGTAGGCCCCCTTTAGGAACTGGGAAGCTTCTATAAGGTCTCCCTGGAGCCTTCTCTTCTCCAGGCTGAACAACCCCAACTCTCTCCACCTTTCCTCATAGGAGAGGTGCTTCATCTTCTTTGTGGCCCTCCTCTGGACCTGCTTGAACAGGTCCATGTCCTTCTTGTGCTGGTGATCCCAGAGATGAACACAGTACTCCATGCAGGGTCTCACCAGAGCAAAGTGGAGGAGCAGAATCACCCCCTTTGACCTGCTGGCCACACTTCTTTTGATGCAACCTAGGATACAGCTGGATTTCTGGCCTACAAGTGCACATTGCAGGTTCATATGCATTTTATCATCTACCAACACCCTGACGTCCTTCTCTGCAGGGCTGTTCAAAAACCATTCATCACCCCTCATATATTTGTGCTTGGGATTGCCTCAACCCATGTGCAGGACTTTGCACTTGGCTTTGTTGAACTTCATGAGGTTTGCATAGGTCCAGCCCTCAGGCCTGTCAGGGTCCCTCTGGATGGCATTCCTTGCCTCCATTGTGTTCACTACACCACACAGCTTGGTGTTGTTGGCAAACCTGCTAAGGGTGCACTCCATCCCACTATGCATGTCTCTGACAAAAATGTTAAACAATGCCAGTGCCAACACTGGCCCCTGATGAACACCATTCGTTACTGGTTTCCACTTGGACATCAAGCTGTTGACCGCAGCTCTTGGAGTATGACCATCCAGCCAATTCCTTATCCACCAAGTGGCCCGTCCATCAAATCTATGTCTCTCCAATTTAGAGACAAAGATGCCGTGCGGGACAGTGTCGAATACTTTGCACAAATCTGGGTAGATAACATCAGTTGCTCCTCCCTTATCCACCAACACTGTAACTGTGTCATAGAAGACTAACAAATTTATGCTTTATGACATTAAAAATCCCACAATTTAATGCTATTTTCTTTTGGAATTGGTAATAGTTTCTTATTTCGGTGCAAAGATTTGGTATGTGAAGGGCACCAGGAGGAAGAATTGCATCAAGTATGTGCTTTGGCCATTCTTGCAAAAGCTGGCAACATTTCTTAATGTTCTAAGACTTTGCAGGTCACCATTAACACAAATACTTGTGTTATGGTTTGCTGTGGTTTCACAGGTGAAATGCAACATCTGTCCTGAGTATGTCTCAGAAACACAGGGCTGAAATGGGCTATTTCCTGCAAATGCAGCTGTGCATTGGGTTTGGAAGCTGGAATCCCAAGGCAAACCATTCTGGTGGAGAAGGAACAAGGACTCAAAGAAGGGAAAATGGAAACAGGAAAAACCAAGTCACAGGAAGACTTGGCCTGAGTGGACAAGGAGATGAGGACAAAGAGTAGGGAGAGGTGGAGAGGTGACATGAGAACTGCAGAAGCAGAACGACAACCACAGTGGAAGATAAGAAACATTTTTCCTCAATCAATGAAGTCAGGACTGGTTGGGTGAGAGGTGACAGTGAGAAGCTCGGGGGGAGTGAGGAATTCCTGAAGGTATGTCAGGCAGGAGCAAGTGCGCAGCAGATCAGGCTTGTGAGAGGGAGAGGGAAGCTTCACTGCTTTCCAAAGCCTGGAGGTTCTCAGAACTTCCTATACTTGTCAGTACATAGAATTACTCATTTCCTCAAGTGACAGGGGCCTGTGCAAATGCTAAGTTTCCATGCTTGCAGAAAAATTATGTAGGTGTCAGTATGATACTGTAGGATAGAATTTAGTTTTTAGCTATTTATTCCATTATTGTTTTTAAAACATTGCAAGAAAAGAAAAAGGAGACAAAAATCCCAAATTAAAAATAAATAAATAATCTGAGGTTTTAAAAATCAAGCATGGAAATAAGAAGGTGCTGTAAAGGTGAGATTTCATTTTTGTCAATCAGAGTGCTTGTTTCTTTGGCAATATATAAGGCAACATCCACTTCTCCAGCTAGTGGTGGTGCCATAATATTAGTAGCAATGTCCTTGTTGATTATGGCAATGTACAAGAAATACAGAGTTATTCTTAATTAATAACAGGCATTAAAATGCCAGGAGTTGTCAGATACTGTCATTTCCAGCAGTGCTGTTGTTTGTACTGGCATGCACAAACGGGAGCAACTGTGGGAAACTTCAGCGGAAAACCAGCAGAGTTTTTGCAAAAAAGTTGGCTGTGGAGTCACTTCCTTTGCCAAATCAACCACGCCTGGTGCTGACACCCCTTTCCCAGAGACTGTAGCAAAGGCAAGTCTCTACTGGAAAATTAGTGAATGACAGCATCACAAGATGGCACTGAAATGTGCCAGCACCATGAGGGAAGAGTAAATAAATCAGGCTGTTTAGAATATTTTTATTTCATATTTTAATATGTTTTGAAGAGTGGTGGATGTTTTAGAATAAGAGCATTTTTGTGAAGGATTCCATAACACACCTCTTCAATAGGTAAGAGCTCATAATAGACATCTCAAGTGTCTGTGACATTATGCAGCACAATCAAGAGAGTACTCTCCAGCTACTACTAATTCTAACTAAAATAGCAAACAGGGAGAAGTTAAAACAAAATAGGTGAAAAGCCCTTGCAGAACCTAAAGGGTAAGTTAAAAAAAAAAAAAAGGGTGAAGAAATTAGATAGAAAAGTATGCCAAAGCATGCATCTATTTTCAGTGGCAGCTGGCCCTTCACAGCACTTGTGACAGTAATACTAGGTTTTCATTTTTTGTGCTTTATAGCCCAAAGTATGTTCAGTAAACAGTCTATTTTAAAATGTTGAACTATGATTAGGACACCATTTATGTCTATTTTGAAAATACTTGCTAGTAGTTAACTGTATGGGCTGCAATTTTGGTGCTTTCACTCAGGGCGTGCAGCAAAGCTTTGTGTTCTTTCTGAAAATACTGAAACATGCAGCAAAGCTGCTTCTGGGTTCAAGTCAGGGGAAAATGATAATAGTGCAACCTAGGGTCACTCAGCGCTTAAAAGGTGGATAAATGTTTTGCCACTTGAATTCTGCTGTCATTTTACATACATACACATGCATGCTGTAAATCCTGGGAAGCATGATAAACTGCTCTGTATTTAGATACAGCGTGGGCAAAACTCTATCAGTGAACAGGTTTTTTTCTAAATTTGTAGGTGAGCATCAAGTCAATGAAAACTACCAGCTGATTTTGTTAATGCATCCAGAATAGTTTTGCCTGAAAACCATTAGCTGTTTTGGAAGTTTGGCTGTTTTACTTCAACAGCATGTTTGAGATTTTGCTATTTTTAAAGATTAAAAACCATAGAGAAACTAATTTTTTTTTCTCCTTTTTTTTTTTTTTCTCAGCCAGTTAATAAAAATATCAATTCTTCACATAGTTCTAATCCTTTCTGACATTTTTAGGGTACATGATAGTTTCTGAGAAACGATAAACAAAGCAAAGAGTTTTCTTTAGAATTCGATCCTTGTCAAGGCTTAGGGCTGGGCCAGCAACTAGACAAATGACAGATGCTCTCTGTCAACCCCTCTCCCTTCCTAACAGGGAAGAGAAAAGGAATAAGGGAGAGAGACTTATGGATTGGAAGATAAAACTAAAACCAGCTTTAATGAAAATAATAACAATAAAATAAAATATATACAAATATATACAGAACCAATATCAAACCCACCCACCCCCTCTGATGCAATTATGTCACCGTCACCACTGATGCTGTGGAGCAGGCATTGAGGAAGTCCCACACTGGCCTCAGACAAAACCTGGATTCAGGAGCTGGATTTGGGAACTAAATTCAGGTATGTGTAGACTAGGATTGAAGGCAGAACGGACAGAGTCCTCCTTGGATACTGGCTATTGAAGAAGACAGCTTGACCTCGTGATCCCTCAGCTTTATACTGAATATGAGGTATATGGGCTGCAATACCTCGCTGGTCCGTTTAGAGTCACCTGTCCTGTCCACTCCTCCCTGCAGGTGCGGCCTTTAGTTTTCTGCACGCCTAACATGGTATACGGGATTTAGCAGTGACCTTGGTCTGCACAGGAGCATCTATAAACAAGAGCCTTTTTACACATCCATCCTTGGTAGTAACTCTAAATATCGAGGGTTGTCACTGCCAGAAGCACACTCTGTCTGCCAAAATCTGCCATTAACTTCAGAAAGTGGTTACTTAGAAGAGACTGCGCTGAAAGTTAAAATCAGTGAACGGAATCAGTTCTGTACTATCTCAAACGAGGACAATCATTCACTTTGACTTTTCAAGTTTGCAGATTTTTACTTTTATGTGTCTCTACCCACCACTTAAAACAATGGGTTTACAATTTGCCAACAGTCACAAGGTGGGAAATTTCCCTGCTTTTCTACTTCCATGGAAATACATAAAGCTTTTAACAAAAGCCAAATAGTGGTTATTTCAATTCTGACATTTGCTACTCCAGATTAAGAAAGGGGTGCTGTTTTTGAAACTATGTTTTGCTTGGAAATCTTCAGAGTTTGTGAGGGCCACCATCCAAAAAGTGGTTTTGTTATAATGCACAGATCTGGGAAAACATTTTGTGTAAGAAAACAAACAAACCTGGGGAAAGCGTAACATGTTCTTTAGTAACAATTTTCCACCCGGGTGTTGTTGCCCTGTCTCATTAAAGTCACTCAGGTTCCTGGTGTTTGCTGGTTTCTTCATATGTTGATGATCTGATTGATTCCATGTTGTTATTCTAACAGTACTATTACTCTGACAAGGAGCACAGATTTATTTGCTCACTGGATTTACTAATTCATTTTTTCCAGGGAAACCTATATAATACAATATTTTTCTTTAAAATTGCAATAAATTCCCACTGGGGCAAACATATAAATCTGTTGAGTGTTAAAAGTTACTGAACTGAACAACATAATTGTAAAACTCAAATGGTCTCTTATCTTAGTGTTTTATTACATTTCCTTAGAAATGTTTCTTCTAAAAAGTGTACAATGGGTCTATCTCATCAGAAGGGTGGAATGATGTTTTCATAAAGAAATGTTGCAACCTTACATTGCCCCTCATATTGTCATAACATTCAGATTTTTGAGCTGTTATTCATCGTTAAATCAGCACAGAAAGCAATTTCTCAGTATGATGGATTGCTGCTGAGATGTGAATCAAATTCAGGAGGTTTTTAGCAAATTAAGAAGTTGCTCTGTTTGCCTTTTTCAAAAAGGGTTCTGTTTTTCTGTTAATAGTTATCTCAGATGCAATTGCTACTTTTTACATTTACTTCTCCCCACTGTTGCCCACAATATTTTTTTTAGACATGGTGCCTGCTAGAGCGACATAATTTGTAGTAGGCTTCTTTTCCTTCAAAACAGTTACAGGTTGTTATTTGCCATGCAGCTGAAGTTGAAATTTATATTGACTGCATGTGAGAATTCTGCCTTTAAGGAAAACCCAAATGAAAACCACTATTACAATACAGACTCACATTAATCTAAAATTTAATGCTTTTCATTAAAATCTTTATAAATATCTCTTCCACTATATACTAAAAGGAAAATAAAACAAAATACAGTGAATAAGCCCCTCTGAGTTTCCAGAGAACTTGCTTTACAAAATATCACTGTTTGGTTTTCCTCTACTTCAGTGCAATTCAGTTCTGCCTTAGGACACTACTTGCAATGATAATACTACAGAAGTAGTCTGATATTGAAGAATAATAAAGCAATTTATAGATTCAAATAAGGGAAGAGAGGAGGGTGGGAGGAGAACAGAGGGAAGACAAAAGAGAAAGGGAAAGAAGGAAAGGAAAGGAAAGGAAAGGAAAGGAAAGGAAAGGAAAGGAAAGGAAAGGAAAGGAAAGGAAA
>JANIJG010020951.1:0-14670 GCA_024611175.1 Megaceryle torquata
GCACTTCCTCACAGAAAGGGTGATTAGACACTGGAATGGACTGCCCAGGGAGGTGGTGGAGTTGCCATCCCTGGAGGCGTTTAAGGAAAGATTGGATGTGGTGCTTAGTGCCATGGTCTAGAGAGACCTTATTATGGCCTCAGTACTTAAGGAGGCCTGTCAGAAAGATGGGGACAGACTTCTTAGCAGGGCCTGGTGTGATAAGGGGTGATGCTTTTATACAAAAAGAGGGAGACTTAGACTAGAGAGAAGGAAGACATTTTTTACACTGAGGGTTGTGAGACCCTGGCCCAGAGCCCTGACCAACCTCACATGGAATAGTTCCAGGGATGGGGCATCTACCACTTTTCTGGGCAACCTGCTCTGGTTGCAGATGTCCCTGCTCCCTGCAGGGGTTTGGACTAGATGACCTTGAAGGGTCCCTTCCAACCCAAACCATTCTGTGATTCTGTACCTCTGGAAGCTGAATTCCATGCTTTGCTTTGTCTATGGGGTCCAGTTTCTTGTTCTTACCTGAAGGAGCTTCACATCTAAAGGTCTAATTGCATTGATGCCCATTTGCATAGCACAGATGCCAAAACACCTTTCGGGTGCCTGCAGTTACTAGCTATGGATGCTTTGTAGCCATATAGTGTTTTGTGTGACTGTGCTGTTGCCTTCTACTAAGTTGTGTAAACTGGTGCAAAGGGCTGGTTGACATGGATAAGAAAATGGCCCTGTTTGGCAGTGAAAAGGTGCACAGGGTATGTTTGTCAGTGTTGCAGTTCCTTGGGATCATTATGAACAGAAATAAATGTTGGCCTCCTGAGGACACATATAGTTTGTCTCTGCCTCAGTTCTGCTCTCAGTAGCAGACATGTGGGAGCTGCTGCCCTTTCAGGTGCCGCATGCAAGGACCTTCTGTAACCAGCTGGATGTCTGCAGTACTGTGTCAGGGGAAGTGAAAAGCTGTGGTGTTGTTTAAAACCCAAATCTACCACATATCCTGTATCGCAGAGAGGAATTTAGAGGAAGATGTTCCATTTTTATCGAGGGTGTTGATAGAAAGTTGCAAAGCCCCTGAGGACCTGTGATGTTACCAGGGTGCTCTGATTCTGTGGCAGCATAAGCTCATTCTTTTAAACTCCACCACCACTCTCGCCCCAACCTTCCCACATTTTTCATATTTTGAGATTAGCTCCTTGTATTTGTGTTTAGAATGTACTGAAGTTGTAGGTTTTGTTCATTTCTCCTCAAATACGGAATCTCTTTATCCGTTCAAGACTGAAACCTCAGATTATCCTGTAGCCACATGTCTCCAGGCTGCTGGGATTTACAAAGGGCTGTGACATATCTGATGCAGTGAGAACAGGCCAGGACGGCACAACGGATTTACAGGTCTCCTAGTAACTTTGTCAAAATTTATTTTACTTTTTAGACCACAATGAATGTGGAACATGAAATTAGCCTCCTAGTTGAGGAGATTCATCGGTTGGGAACCAGAAGTAAGTATTACAGTATCTCTGACCATACAGATGTGGCCATGTTATACATACATGTATGTATATATATGACATACATGTCATACAACTGCAGGCATGTTGTATCAGCCTATGAACTTGGCAAATTTAATTAGGCAGTCTCAGGTAACCAGGAAACTTGCATATATATACTTAATGTTGGATGGTATGGTACTCCCTGCATCCCCACCTTTAAAGTAGTTCTGTTATAAGGTTAAATGTTTAAGCTTCTGCAGCACAGAGGATGTAGACCTGAAATCCAGCTCCCACTAAAATCAGCTGCAAAATTACCCTTTTCTTTAGATTTCCAATACTTGTTACAGCCATCAGAGAAGAAAGTTGCGCCTTTTCCTTCTACCCCCTTCCTTGGTAACTTCCAAACTTCAGAATTTATACACTCAATTCTGTTCATTGTAGTATTATTTAGAAGGAATTGATCTGTATGCCTGAAACTAAACCAGGAGTTATAGGTGCATTCCCAACCTTCCTTAAACTTGCTTAGAAAAGTTAGCCTTTTCTCTTAAGATTGTTTTTCATTGTTAAAACTCCTCTTTCTTTACAAATATTCATGCAATATTTTTGGATGAGCTACCTGCTGAAATATTTCAGTTCTGATGCAATTTCCTTCAGTTCAGTTTGTTTTTCAAAACCTAAACAGATGCATATGTCTGGCATTTTTGCATGACTGCATCTGCCTTTTAGGAATAACCTGAGTAACCTTAACATGTATTTTTAAATTCTTGCTTTTTGTGAGAAATGATTTCACATTACAGCTTTTTCAGTGTGAATATTAATAAGGGGAGGGGAGGTGAAAAAACAAATTAACATTTTAATTATTTAAAACTACTTTCCTCGTTATGCTTTGGAGAGCTTCAATAGCCTGTGCTGGTCACAGGTTTGAGAAAGTCATCAGTAAAAATAAACATAGCATATATGTGATGCTTGGTATGAGTCTCTGGAAGAAAAAGGAAAGTCATACCTGCAGAAGTTCTGCCTACTGTTTATCATCAGCATTCATAGTATGTTCACTGATACATTTGGAAACACCATGAGGTTTATTTCTGACTTTGTGTCACTTTGTTTCCCCAGTAATCTCCTAACTGAAAGAAAATCTGCATGTGTTTTCATGTTATATCTTTGATTTAGATGCTGATGGACAAGTGAGTGTGAAATTTGGTGTGCTCTTTGCTGATGAGAAATGTGCCAACCTCTTTGAAGCCCTAGTGGGAACCCTTAAGGCTGCAAAACGACGGAAGATTGTCACTTACCAAGGGGAGCTACTTTTACAAGGTGTTCATGACAATGTTGATATTGTGCTGCTGCAGGACTGCTGCAGTGTTTCAGCTATGCATTAATGGAATTGTTTGATACAGTGACTTGCAACATCCTCTGAATAAGGCTGATCATTTTAAGGTGTTCTGATGTATTTTCTATATCTTTATAGTCCAAAGGAAACTGTCCTGTTTTGGAAAACATTCCCTTTTGTAATTCTTCCTAAAATGGTACTGTATGTGAATAAGACAAAAGGTGCCAGATCTCTTTCTTTTTGGGTTTTTGTTTTTGTTTTTTTTTCTTTTTTTGTAAATCTCAGGTAATGCTCTCAAATGTCTGGTGGTTATTTTCAACATATGAAGAAGGAGACTGATAATTTAATGTTTACAAATCAAAATGTGCCATGGAAGTATAAAATAAAAGCACATAATTAAATTTATGTAATTCTTATGGATGTTGTTTCTCTTTTTATTTTGCAATCCAAAATGAAAGCAAACTGAACTCCTGTAAGGAACATAGTTCAGTAACTGTACAGAAGGTGTAACAGTGAGGTAGAAATATTTTTGCATATTTTGATCCAATTGAAGAATGACCAACCTTCAGAGTGACCAGACTGTGCACAAATGATAGCTGTACCTCATCTATTTCATCTCTCGTTCATATCTGGCAGTGTAGTAGGCTTTCCTTTTTTTGTCCTGTAGATTTTTAAAGGAAGTGGGTGAGGAGGTAGGTCCCTGACTGCTTTCATGTAGTATTAACCAGAAGATGGTACAGCAGCTTCAGGTTGTGATGATTTTTGTCACAGAAATCACACTTTCTCTCAATCACTCCAGGCTGAAATTGGGAGGAAAAAAAGCACTTTTGATTGTTTTCTAGTTTACCACTAATGCTTCTTAGCAGGTAAAAATGTTCCCTTCAGTTGGGAGAAGGAGTTGCATGAGGAAAGCAGAAGTGGGTAAGCAAACTGCTTACTGCTCTGGGCTTCCAGAGCCTGCAGCTGCAGCTCTTAAAGTTGCAGGATGGGTGAATTGCCTTTTACTTAGCAGCCATTTACAAGTGCAAAATCCTTGAAAAGTGCCTCCTTATTTCTAGATACAGGAAATGCACACATAGTTATGGAATCTCTGCAAAGCTGCGTAATTCCAGCTGCTGCCCCTTTCATCTTTGTTTCCTCTGCTTCCCGCAACAGGAAAACAACTTAAATCCTGTGTGCAAACAGATCTGGGCTGCCTCTGCCTGTGCGGGCTCCAGAATCTGGAGAGCAGAGAAGTGATACGCAGAGAAACTTGAGCAGTCTGGGTCCAAGCCAGCTGGAGTGGAGAAGCAGAGCAGGAGCTCAGCACAGCTTACAGGCTCATGTGCCCTGTTACTCCAGTGCATCTATTCTGCTTCCAGACCTGAGGTGACAAGTGCCTGCACCCCTACGCTCCCAGGCTTTCTGCATTAGTGGTGAGACCAGGCAGCTCTGCATTACTGGGTATAACCACCATCATTTTTCTTCCGCTTCTATGTTGTCGAAAGTCTTGAGTCATTGATTGTCTGGGTTGATAGGATAGCCTGAGTATGCTGACAGAGTGCTTTGCCATTGTGTGAGATGCTGATTTTGGTATGGGAGGGAACCAGCCTGCCCTAGCCAGGATATAGTTCTCTGTGCGTTTTCACAACAGGTCTTCAAGCACTGAAGGGGCCTAAGTCTTGAAAATTCATGTAAAAAAAAAAAAACCCAAACAAACTGAAAACCCACAACAGTAAATGTAAGGCTTAGTGCTGAGTTGGAGCTGAGATGGGACTGTGAAGACACCCTTATGTCTCTCATTTTTGATTTATCCTCTTTAACTGCTAATAACTGTGTTCAGGGCTTCTGGGTACACCATGTAGAAAGAGACAGAGGTACTTGGCACTAAAATAAATCTGTAACAACCAGAGGAGAGTGTGACTGTACTGCCCAGGAAAGTTGAGATTTGTTTTCCCTTTGTTTCTGAAAGCAGAAGAGGAGCAACATGAACAAGGATGTATATACAAGAACTTGCTCTCAGAGCAACACTTAATGAGTCTGCTGGCCCCAGAATTGCATAGGCTTCTTCACTTCAGGTTATATGCAAACATTGTTGACTCTAGTTTCTAATTTTTAAATTTTTTTTCAAAGAAAATCCATTACTAACATTTCTTCACAGATGTGGGACTACACATACACTACCATAGCAAATAGCCTGGACACAAGATGTAGTTCCTGGGGCACTTGACACCATAATAGAAAAGCTAACTATGAGGAAAGCGTTACCTATTTTTGTAGACAGTAGGAGAATCAGCAGTCCCCCATGATGGTTTTATGACCTTGCCAGCCATAGGTCTGAAGGAAGTTTGTAGATTAGTCAGGAACACCAGTGATTCCAGAAATAGCAACTCATTCCCCTGACTGCTGGGAAGTAGGAAGAGATCTTTACATACATCTTTACAACAGCATAAAAGTGTTGTCAGTAGGGCTGTTACCTACCTGTGATAGTGCTATGAAAACAGTGAAAGGGAAGGTTAGTTATTTCAGTCTCCATCTACAGAGGATCCAAGAGTATGGTGGAACCTTGAAGAGAGGTTGGGTGAGCTCCAGGCAAATCTAGCTAATACAATTTAAGATGTTACTTCTGTGTATCTTCAGGAGGGACTGTTAAGAGTAACCAGTGGAGTGAAGTGTATGCGCTTACCTCAGCCTTTTCCATGCAAAATCCAGTGACTGAAGATAAACATGCATTTAAAAGTGCTTCTGAGTAAGCTGTGAAGGCACTGTGGTGCACATTTGTGTAACCTCTGGCAAGGGGTGGTAACATCTTAAACTTTGCAGCTATTTCTTTTGTAAGCATAGGTTTTTGCTGTGAACTTGATCTAAGGAAAGGTTGAAATGTATGCGATAATATCTTTTACATGCATCTCTCATGTTGGAATGAATTTTAAAAATGCGTGTTGTATTTTGCTTGTTTCTCATCTCTCCTCCAGCACTTTGCTGGAAATGTTATTCTGCTTCAAGGGATTTCTTTTGCTGACAGCAATGTCACTTCTGCCATTCACATCTGTGTAAAGTTGGTTATCTTTATGTAGTTTCTTTGTCACAGAAAAACACTTGAAGGAAAAAACACAAGAAAGGGGAGCAGGAAGTTCTTACATGCTAAAAACTGATTACATTGCCACTGATAATTATCAGTTTTACTTAAAAATAGTTGGATGTTTCAGAAATAGGCCAAGATTCTATTCTACTCCAGCAGCAGAAAGTGATTATTAAGCATGTTTAAATAGTTGCAGAGCCTTTACTAAGATGACACAGCATGAACCAAGGAATGCCAGCGGACTGTCCTTATGGCTCTGTATCAAATGACTAACCATTAGTGATGTCTTTGTTTCATCATCACCTAGTATAGAAGAACAGTCCTAAAGGTTTGGTCTGCACTGTTCAGCATAATTCCTGTTCAGTATTATCTGGAAATCCTCTGTCTGATAATTGTATGATGGGAATCATGGGTTCAGGGATGTAAAAAAGCCCAAAATGCATTTCTTTTGGAAGCTGGCAGAGTCAATAATTTTGCAAAATTCATCTTGTCTTGTCCTTCTCAAGGAAATATGGGATGTTTGGTTTGAAACAGATCTTTTTTCTGATGTGTAAGAAAGCAATTCATTCCAAAGCCAGCCACAAAGTGTAGAACTAAATGTGAATAAAGCAATTTGAAGTAAAATTAACCCCGAGACTAAAAAATATGTTTCAGTGCTCTGACAGTGATTTGGAACAGGTGATCTGACTAGGTTGAAGAATATGAGTTTGCTGACCCAGTGACATGTTAAAGCCTGAATATCTTTCAGGACAGAAATCAATATGACATGCTTTGTTTTGCCACCCAAAAGATGGTTATATGTGCCAAAATATTCTGTTGTTTGTTTTTTTTTTCCTTCTTCCCTACAAACCAGTCAATTTTTACTTTGGAAGCTGTCCATTAAGCTTATGAAAAAGATCCAAACTGTTCCCTTTAGTGCATTTATTATGTACCAGAGAAAAAAGACGAGGACAAAATCACTGCTTAGTGCTCTCCAATATGTTCAGACAGGATCCAAGTCAAGACTGTTAATGTTAGAGGTGATGCTAAAACCCAACAATCTGCCTTTGCTCAAGGCTCCAGCACCCATACCAACTTAGACCTCCTAAGGATTTGATTTTCAAGGCAAGGTATCTTCAGCGTTTTGATCTGAAATGTCATTCTCAAAGAAAATGATTAGCAGGTTGAAGAGTTGCTCCAGTTCAATGACTTCAAGGAATTTCTGCGGTAAATATTTCATAGAAACATAGAAATTTCCAGGTAGTCCTTTTTAAAAAAAAAAAGCTGAATGGGTTAGTTAAGTGCTTGACAGTGTTTCCAGAAAAACGGTGTATTTAAGATCTAGTTAGACAAACTGCCTAATGTGAAATTGTTCTAATGAAGTTTTCCAGAGGGTGGCAGTTAGTTTAGTTCTGCCACTCTGAGTACAGCTTTAGCCACAAATGCACTGTAGGTGCATATTTAAGCAGTTGAGACTGGTCTCCTGGAAGGTATTTTGAATAACACACCAGAAGAAGCGTTGTCATACAGTGTAGCCTAGATGTCATTGCAGATTATGCTTATCTCCACCAGAGCACCTGCACAACTAGAAGAGGTTAAATACCAGGCTGGTAACCTGGGAAGAGAGTAGTGCCATCTGCAAACATGCTCCAGAGTCTTGTCAGATCAGATCCAGATCAAACCTCCTTTAAGGGAAATGCTTAGTGTCAGACATGAGAATTTTTCCAGTACAGCATTTTCACAAATAGAGCAACATTATGTCTGTGACCTTGCTCCTTTTTGGAGCTTATTCCTGCACAACCACTGCAAGCTGAGTGACACTGAGAGTCTTGTGGCTACCTTGCCATGCTTAAAGCTGTTCTCCAGAGAGGAAAACAGTATGTGCTATAAATTTTTTTATGCATATTGTGCATACATATTGGCACAACAGGTACTAAAAAACTGACTATTTTTTCCCAGTGGGGAAACATGCAGTAAATTACTATTGTGTTTGAATGGGAATATAGTGATCTGCATTTTCTGGTCTGTGCAAAGTCTGCTAAATGCCACAGAAGATCCCATTAGAATAATTGAGAGTTTCCATCTTGCAGATCAGGTCTTCTGTGAAGCTTTGTCGATTGAAAGCATGTTACTACTGCATCTTTATTAGTAAAGAGACCATGTCTGTTTCTGCAGCTAATGTTCTAAAAAGCTTCCTTTATAAAGTTTTATTATGAAGCACAGTATGATTTTCTTGGAAATCCACTTATGTGGATGTGTGTTTTCTTATGGTAACTAAAAAAAAAGGCAACAGCAGTTGAAGATACCACAGTTCAGTGGGAGTTCAGCACTATGTAGCAGTTGACACAGAAGTTAAGATCCAAACATGGAAATAGTTACATTTTAAGTACCTTCAGTGACACTGGAGTACTTAAGTTCAAGTATGTGACATCTACAAGACACTCCAGTAGATCCAAGTCCACAGACATTTAAGGTTTGACTGGAAAACTTCATTGGGAAACTAAAATCATGTGAGCCTCCATATACCCAGAGGCATTGCCACCTTGTCTGTGCTGAACAACAAAGCGCCTCTCTCAGACATATGTCCACAGGGGATCAGCACACACTTATGCCTAAACTGCCCCAGGATCTGTGCCGGGAAGCATGGACACTGAGTCATCCTCAGTCACGTACAGAAATGTCTGTAATTTTCTTCTTAAGAGTCCACTGAGAGACTTTTTATGATCTTGGCAAATGGTTCTTGCTTGAAGAGGGTAGGAGCATCTGCAGCGTGTGGGTGCAGGTTGCTACTAGGCCCCGCGTGCTTACCCCCTGCATGGAATGTGGTGTGCTGAAAAACAGGTCAGCAGATGGAATCATGGGGTAAAAATCTGTGCCTCAGGTTCCTTAGGAAGTTGGTCTGTGCTTCTCTGTTAGCAGCACTGGGGCTGAATGGTTTGCTTAGAGCCAAGAGTGGGATTCCCTAACCCGTGTCTTGCTTTTTGTTGTGGAAAACAGTGCTGCTTTATGTGCTTACATTTGTATTGTATTACACTCAAGCAAGACCAGCCAGCTGGCCCAATAGTGGAGAACTGCCATAATGGGACTTCTCAGAATTGTTTTCTTCTTTATAAACACATTTGGCAGTTTATAGAATAAGAGAATGTCTCAAGTTGGAAGGGACCCATAAGTTCATAGCACACATCTGCTTGGTTCCTTCTCAAGTACCTTGCACAGTGAGAAAGAGAGCTCCCAGTTGTGCCTGGGATCCCATTCATAGATGTGTGCCCTAGTAGGGGTCTTGACAGCTTTGTTGACATTGCTGAACACATCTCTTCTTAGAAGCTTAACAATATGCAGCCCAGAAAATAAAGGCAAAAAAAATGTCAATACCACAGTCCCACTCACTACTCATCACTAAGTTTCGGCCTGTACCCAATGTGCTTCCCTTACAGTTTTAAAACAGCCAAAGACAGCAAGCTTTGCGTTTAGATGTCAAAATCAGACCTTCCCCTCTGCAGTCTGCAGCCTGAGCACTGGCAGGATGTGGTGGTGGGTGACAGCCAGGGGCGAAATGCACCCTGGGCTTCTGCAGAAGGGAAAACAAAACCCACTCACTTCAGCAGAAGCAAGAGGAAGTCAATGGTACAAACTGTGCAGAGTACATGATAATTTTGGTTTATTGCAATCCAGACTGCTGGTGATCATGCATGTGCATATTTGAAATTGCTGTGTTAATAATCTCAATTTTAAACAGAAAAAGAAACATCACTGTAACTGGCTAAAAAAATCCCAACTTGAGCTGTACCTACCAAGCTGCGTGTGTTGCTGTCAAATCCTGTAACACTCCCTGTTAAATTTAAGAAACAAAACTAATCATCTTCGCATTACTTGTTATAGACGATGGTGATAATCTTGACCAGTTAATGATGTCTTGAGGGTAAAATGCAGACAGTTGGCATTTTATCTATTTAGAATCATTTTTTAAATGGCAGTGCCATCCCTTCGCTCCCACTCTAGCTCGCCCACACACACTCAGGATTTTATAAGTCAGGCTGTGAAATTATTAAGAGGCTGATGTAAAGAAGAGGTTTTGGAAAGTCCTTTTGTAAAGAATTCTTGAGGTGCTGTTTCTTTGCTTGCTTTTTTTTTTTTTTTTTCTGTCTGTGAACAGGTCATATTTCCAAGCCACTGTCTGCAGCACAAGGGAAAGGTGCATATTAAATCTAAAATCTGAGGATATTCTATGGTTAAGGTGAGGACACAAGAGAAATAAGGTTCTTTTCATCTCATTTATAAGAATGTTTCTGCGGTCCATAGGACCTTTAGCTATTGTTTAGGATTCAGTGGGGCAGTTCACATGTGATCAAGCCAGGTATATGGCTGTTGCTAGAGAAGCAAGGGGGCAAACAGTGTGAAAATCACAGGTTGCATCACTTGCACTCACGATTTATGCACGTTCCCATCCCCAACATGAGTAGTTCATGAGCCTTTCAGCTGTAATGTCATGATCTTGTGACTTCACAACTGCAGTAGTTTGTGATACTGTATCATTTACCAGATAGTACCAAGGCCACAGCTTGAACATACAATCATATTCTAGATACACTTTCGTGCACCCCCCAGTGTGGTACACAAGATCCAGCAGTGGCCTTAGTCTGCATATCAATCCTTGGTAGTGACTCTAAACACGGGGTGTTATCACTGCCAGCAGCAGACACTGTCTGTGAAAACAGGCTGCTAACTTCAGACAGTGCCGTTAGTTAGAAGTACTGAACTGAAAAGTAAAATCACTGATCAGAATTAGTTCTGTTCTTACTCAAACCAGGACAATGAGCCATCAGTGTGCTTTTGCAGCCCAGAGGGTCAATTGCAAATCCTGGGCTGCATCAAGAGAAGCGTGGCCAGCAGGCCAGGGGAGGTGATTCTCCCCCTCTACTCCACTCTCGTGAGACCTCACCTGGAGTACTGCGTCCTGTTCTGGAGCCCCTACTACAAGAAGGACATGGATGTGCTGGAACATGTCCAGAGAAGGGCCACAAAGATGATCAAGGGTCTGGAGCACCTCTCCTATGAGAATAGACTGAGAGAGTTGGGGTTGTTCAGTCTGGGGAAGAGAAGGCTCTGAGGAGACCTTATTGTGGCCTTCCAGTATCTTAAGGGGGCCTACAAGAAAGCTGGGGAGGGACTTTTTAGGTTGTCAGGCAGTGATAGGACTGGAGGGAATGGATTAAAACTAGAAAGAGGTTGATTCAGGTTAGACATAAGGAAGAATTTCTTCACCATGAGGGTGGTGAGACACTGGAACAGGTGGTGGAAGCCCCATCCTTGGAGATTTTTAAGACTAGGCTGGATGGGGCTCTGAGCAACCTGCTCTAGTGGGAGGTGACTGGCATTAGCAGGGGGGTTGGAACTAGATGATCTTTAAGGTTCTTTCCAACCCTGATAATTCTGATTCTAATTCTATGATAAACTAGACTGGCTTCAGTTTTCTGTGGAAATACATGACTGGTAACCATGATTCATTTCCATGGCATCATATTTGGGGTAATTACTTGTAAAATAATTAGTATTGCCTTTATCTGTGTTGAACTGCTGTGACAAGTTTTTAACTATGGTTCCAGCTATTACCCTTCAAACAGCTTTTATATAATTAAGCTGACATAAAAGTAAACTGTTAGTAATTCCTTCTCTGCTAGGAATTAAATCAGGATAAGAAGCCAGTGCAGCAAATCAGTATGAGTTCATCCCTATGGCAGCAGACTGCACTAACCCCTTAAACTCTGCAGTTGAGTGTATTGACAGCGGGAGCACTGCACCTACAAAGTCAATGGCAATACTGAGATCTTTGGGATTTTCTACCTCACATTAAGGTCACAGGAGGCTCACGTGTGCATGGAAGTGATTGGTTCATGAATGAGGCTCAGGAAAATCCTCCTCTCCTACTTAGCACTTTAAACAAAAACATAGGCTCTTCTTTGTTTTTTTTTATAGAATAACTACAGATGGTAGAACTTTGGTTTAGCCTCACTGATCAGTAAAAGTAGTTCTCTGTCAATGTAGTGTCTGAAATTAACAGTCATTGGTAATACTGGATTGTCACTGGGAAGCATTTTATTGTTTTCCCCAATAAATGACAATTATCTTATTTTCAGTTCAGGACAAACATGACAACCTGTGAAATTCTGGGTAGGCACAAATGTTAATTTCAGACAAACCTTATTACTGCCTTTGAGGTAAAGAAGTATCCAGAGAACTGTTTAAAAAAACCCAAATAAATATGAAAGTTCTTGAACCTACAAAATACAGCTCAGTAACAGTCCATAAGGACAGATGCAAGGTGCTTCTGTTGCTCCACAAAATTACCAAAGAAGCAGCCTGCAAGAGTTTTGTCTCAAAGTCTTGGAGAATGTGACAGATAACTTTCCCATTTGTCAAACCCCAGTTACGTATCCTCAGTTAGATTATTAAATACAATGTATTTAATACAAATTTCACTGTATTTTATACAAATATTAAATACATAGTAGGGATTTCTAATTACTACTCTAATATCTAGAGCATGCTGGTTTCTACAAAAGTAAGACTGAAACATGTTTCTGCCAGCCACCTACTCATTCTGTTACTTTTTGCATCCCATAAACTGAAAACAGTTTTATTAGATTTTTTTGTACGTAGGCTATAAATGATGAATTGACACTGAAGTTTTGTTCAACTCTCAGGTCACAGCACTACGACAAAGAAAAATAGATTTTAAAAAGAATTTAAAAGGAGCAGAAGAGAGAAAACCAAGATCAATATTTTTAATTTTATACTGCAAATACTTAGTTAAGACTTTTTGCTGTCTTCTGTATCTCTTACAACTCTTTACTATTGTTGTCTTAATGCATATCTTATGTTGCTAAAAGGAAATTTTCATACTGGCAATAAGAAGTTGGAAATTAATTAACACTTTATTTTTGGTAAACTACCTGGTCCCTTCACTTTTCAACAAATTCCTGGAGTGCAATTGTAGTGCTTCCAAACTTTGTGGTAGAAATAACTATTATTAAAAAAAAATAAATATATATATATAGAAGGGAGAATGGTTAGGTGATGGATGGTATAGAAGTAATTTGACAAGAATCACACAGTTGCTCTCATGTTACTGCCCATTCTAAAACAACAGTGCTAGTAGTATTTCTTGTATTACTTTTACATAACATAACCAGGAGGCTAAAATAATGACTCAGAAAATATTGTATGACATTTTGTCTTTCTTCTATACTGTATTCAGTGGTACTGATTCATGCTACAGAATATTTTTAATTATATTATGTTTTTTAAGCTAATTGCTAAACCACTTATGGGTACTTCCTAAGAAGGGATCTAGTCAGGTAGCCTGTAAACATCAGTTAAAGCAGCACTCTATGTGAAGTCCAAAAAGTACAAGGGCACTATGCAATAGTAGATATTTCAGGGCACAGCAGGATTAGAGTGACAGAAATCCACAATCAACAGGAAAGATCCTAACTGACATAGGATTACTGCACCAATATGAGTAGGCTTGTTTACTGTTTTAAGTCCTGGATGTATCATTTCTATAATTAGAGTCTGACTGGCTAAGCAACATTTCAATGCAGCTGCAACACCCTAAAGAAATTTTAGACAGGCTATTAAATAATGATTTATGAAGCAGGCTTTTGTTCAACCAAGTGATTAGAATTTAATAGCATTGCCTACTTAGTGTTGAACTAGACATAACCAAGCTAAGAAACAATAAAAAACAGGAAAAAACCAAAACAACAGCAACAAAAATATAAAACATTACAATTATCTTCTCCATTAGAGCTGTGAAGAGCAGTATCATGCAAAAGTAACAAAAAAATTTCAGCCTTCTGTTTCAGGCAATGTGTCACCCAAAATGTTGTAATGAACTGTTAAAACAGATTATTTTTCCTTTTGAGAAAATTTAAGAGCTGCAGTACGATGCCTAGAAAAAGCTTATGTTTGTTACTGGAGACTAAGGAAAAGGAGAAAAAAGAAGAAAAAAAAAGTGCTTTAGGAAGAGGGAATTCTTCCAAAACTATACTTTAGAAGGCCTTTCTTAATGGATTTTGGAAGAACAAATTATAGAGGAAACAGAAATAAGAAAAAAATATTTAAAGCATCTTAGAGCTGGTGGTAACTTTTGTTCTCCCTAAACAAACATTCTTACTAAGTGGTGTCCTGTCATTTGTCAGACAAGTCTGAAACCTGATTCCCATTAACTTTAATGAGAGTTGGATTGTGTTTGTAGGCCATTTGACCATTAGTACACATTTCTGTTGGGAAGAAAACTGTCTTACCCATACAGGTCATTAAAACAATGAATGACAGCAAGTCCATTTAGTACGTTTCTGATGGTGGTGTTTCAAAAAATCTTTACACTTAGCAAAAAAGAAATGGCGGGTGTCAGAAAGAACGTAAATTCAACACAAATGGACTCTGCTCATTAGCAGGTGGATTTGAACTACAGTTTTCTCTTGGAAAAGTTTACACAACTGAAAATAAACACCTGCTACACCTACTTGTAGCATTATGGGATGTTGTCTCAGAGTTCTGTGTTCTGGGCAAGTATTCAGTAATATGCTCAGTAACAAAGCAAAGGCTGACGTTTATGCAGAAGAGATGGGAACAGTTGACGTGAGAAATCAAACTCTACAACCCAAGATAGATTATAAAGTAGGCATGTTTATTACAGCGCCAGGCACAAGGAGGACCACTCCTCCTAACTTGAGCTCCGTACTTCAAAGCAAGCAATTATTTATAATGAGAAACATACATATTCATTGGAAAGGAGGGGTTATTACAATTAATTCCAGGAA
>JANIJG010020951.1:14770-27128 GCA_024611175.1 Megaceryle torquata
TCAGCCTTGACAAAAAAAAAAAAAAAAAAAAGAAAAAAAAAAGAAAAAAAAAAGAAAAAAAAAAGTTTTCAATGGTAGTGATTCACTTTATAATTCATATTTCTCTCAGGTAAAGATAAGATTATTAAAAGACTTTTCAGCCTAAAGGCAAGATATTTCTCCTTCAGAAATTATAGTGTTTTTAAGGGCAGTCTTTTTTTAGTAGTGTAGATACAAAGTTAATCCAAACATCTCATTGCCCACATCCCTCCCACACCTAGTTTCAGTTGACCAGAGTATCAGTTACTTTCTTGCCTTTCCTAACAATTGGGAAAAAACACAGGAAAATAATGTTTAATGTAATTATATGTATATATTCTTGTCAATAAAGTAATTTCATGCCATGTAAGATGTTTTTCTACTTGAACACTGCACAATTATTTTATTTTAAAACTTTACTATAGATTAAAAAAGGGAGATATTTGGAAGTGAGCAATGATTCTCTTCTGTCCCATTTTCATAAGCATCCTTTTATTTGTCTGCCTCATCTCCAATCTCTGTTCTCCTCTCTGCTTTTTCTTGGCTGTTGCAAATGTACATTCCCTTGGCATAAGAATCTCTCTTATTGAAAGCTCATGAGGATTTTTCAAGGATTATTTTCATAGGGATAGATCAGGTCCAAGAAGCATGCCTGGACATGTGGAGATTTTTGTTTCAAGACATAGTATGAGAGACGTCATATATTTGAAGGCAGTCATAGGCTCAATTGAGCTCACCCCATATAATCCACTAACATATATGCTGTAAGGGATGACATCATTTAAAAGGGGCTTTTGATACTGGAAGTAAGGTTGATTCAGAGCGTGCTGAATAGGAGTCTCTCTGCTGACTGTAGTGAACTTATGAACAAGTCCTTTAATACTGTCTGTAGAAGACAATATCAAGGCATTCCTTTAATTAAAAAAAACTCATAAACCCTCTGATGCACAGCAAGGCTTTTAAGGAACTTGAATATATCTAATGCATGTGTCAGCCTACCTGCTGACTTCACTTTCCAAAGCCCTGCAAATTGCCCTCAGTGTTTGTTTGTGTAAGGAATATCATAATAGCAATTGTACCATTTTGACAGTTGAATGCAGAGACCCCTTGAGTCAAGAAGTATTGCTGATATGCCAGAGGATGAAAAGCCTTTGCTTCACTTTAGACTTTTTATTCCTACCAAATTGCCATACACATTTCAGCAAATCATAGAATCATAGAAATGTCTGGGTTGTAAGGAACCTCTAGAGGTCATCTAGTCCAATCCCCTTGCTGAGAGCAGGGACATCTTCAACTAGAGCAGGTTGCTCAGAGCCCATCAAGTCTCACCTTGAATGTCTCCAAGGATGGGGCCTCAATCACCTGTTCCAGCCTCATGGTAAAGAACTTCTTCCTTACATCCAATCTAAATCCACTCCTTTCTAATTTAAAACCATTGCCCCTCGTCCTTTCACTCCAGGCCTTTGTAAACAGGCCCTCTCCAGGCTTTTTGTAAGCTCTCTTCATCTACTGGAAGGTGGCTGTTAGGTCTCCCTGGAGCTTTCTCTTCTCCAGGCTGAACAATCCCAGCTCCCTCAGCCTGTCCTCGTAGGAGAGGTGCTCCAGTCCCCTGATCATTTTTGTGGCCCTCCTCTGAGAGAGATAGCTCACCTCTCTCGATCTGCTGGCCACACTTCTTTTGATGCAGCCTAGGATGCAATTGGCCTTCTGGGATAGATAGTATGATCTAAACTTATATTTAGTAGCTTTCCAAATATTTTTTTCTTGTTGGAGTTTGTTTCCCACAATGGCAGTAATAAGTTTTTTTTTAAAAACCCATATAAGGCATTGTTCTGCACCAGGGGTAGCAGTGATGTGAGAGATACAGAAGGTGCAGGGCTCTTTCTGAATCTCAGTAAGAAAGGCTCAACAAAAAATAGATTAATAAAATAGCCCTTATAGTAAGATAGAATAATGAGAGGAACATAGATAATGAGTAATTCTTGTGCTGGGCATCCCATGGTTGTGCAGCATCAGACAGGCCCTAGCTAGATTTTTCCATGGCAGATCCCTCCAAGGAGAGGTTCCTCCATTTTGGTCCTTTGAGTTATTAAATAATTTTCTCACAGGAAAACAACTCTATTCCTAAACGATGTTTGCAGGAGATCTTCTTGCTGCCCTTTCAGATAAAGGCAAGGCCAGGCAGGTAGCATAATCACTGGTACTAAGCAGGAGTTGGTCACAGGCTCCTCAGTTACAATGAGGTGGCCAAGGTGGTTCCACAGCCAAGGGATCTGTGCAGCACAACACAGGCTGAAGGCCATGCTGGATGTGCAGCGTGGCACAGCCCAGGGTTTGGACTGCTCAGGTTCAGTGTGATATGGATAACTGACTCCTTGATGCACAGGATTTCAAATCTTCAATTTATTCCTTCCAACAAGCTGCTAAACTATTCTTTGGCTCACCTCCAAAATGATGTCATTTAATGTATGGGTGGTAACAAGAAGAAAAATTGTGGAAGTACTTTCTGTTGCTGTTTTCATGTACAATAACTGGTCTTTCAGAAAACTTGGATGTTTCACATATTGGACTGGAGCTTAAAAACTCTCCCAGGAGGAATTTTGCCAAATGCAAATATTTTGTTATGGAAGAATCATACCATATCACGTAGAGTTAGGATATTAATAGGTCCCTAATCCTACTGGGTGTCAAGTCCTGTTTCTGTGCCTTCCTGTTCTTGAAAACACTAGGTCTTTTCTGATTTTCAAAGCTGCCAAACACTCTAATGTCAACCTGCATTATACTGACCTACACACTTCTTATTGTGTCTAAACTGTTGATTCACTGTCTGTGCAGCAGACTGAGGGCACTGTGGTTATGGGCAGGGAAGAAAGCTGTAGCAGCAGCAGGGACACAACTGGGTTTTATTTTATAATATTCACTTGTTTTATTCCAAAAGACATGCTCTCTCCTGCAGTCTCCTGCCTTTGCTTTTTACAGAAATTTCACTTCCTACATGGTGGATCAAATGAAGCAAGGAGTCTCACTAATTCCCAGTCTTACTTCTTTTTATTATCACTGTTCTCACCATATGGCAAGATCCCCATGAAAAAAACATAAAACCAAAAATAAAACAAAAACCACCCAACAACCCACAACATTTAATTAAAGGTTATCTTCTACTGAACATACACAAGGAACCAAGTTAAGGCTGCATGGAAGGTGTCATTTGTAATTCTATAGTGTTTAACCTCAGTCTAGAGCATATTATGTGAGTGCTGTATGCACAAGCATGTACACATACTGATAAGCATTATCTCCTTAACAATAGTCATTTATACATACAGGTCCTCCATGAGGAAGATGGATAAGCAGGGTCTCAGTCTGGATCCACATATGGGTTGTGCTGGTAGCACACTCCTTCCTCCTGCTTTCAAAGGGCTTGTGCATGGTTATTTCAGCAGGATATTGATGGTGCAAGTGCAGTAACCTGAAAAACATTGTTGACCTTGAATGGAACTCCATGGAAGGCAGCAGAGCACTTGTCACCACTTCCCTCCAGACTTGCAGAGGTTTGCAACTGAGCTCCTCAAAAATCTTTTGCAATAGCAAATATTAATGAAACTAAATATACAACTCCTCACAACCTGCACATACAAGTCCAGTTTGCTTTCATATCATCCTTACTGATGAGCTAAGTTATGTCAAAAAGCAGGGAGACTTCAGAAAAAGAATTATTTTAGTATGCTTACAAATTTGGTAAATTTAGAATTTGTGTGTGTGTGGTTTTGGTTTTGGTTGGTTTTTGTTTGTTTCTTTCTTTTTCATTTCTCTGTGGATATACAATGGCTTTTTGAAGCAAATGTAGTGATTAAACACAACCCATCTGATCCAGAGTCACTAATTACATCTTACTGGGCATCACCAATTGACAGCTGTTTGTTCCTAAATCCTTTTTAGAGCTTTCGTTTCTTAACATATCCTATTTGCACAGCACTAGGTCTCAGACAGTGCAAGTCCAGCATAAGTAATACATAACCTGGATGCCAGCTGTGTTTTCCCTCCAGTCCTCAAGACTGCCTGTGAGCAAAATTAGAGGACAAGATGGTAAAAGTGATACTGTTTTCCTACTCTCCGTCTGATGCTGCCCACTGGAATGAAGCTGCTACATTTCCATTCTTTTTCTACTTCTGTTTTATCTAACTTCTATGATTTTCCTTCATCTTTCCATCTTTCTTATTATTATAGAATCAAAGAATCACAGAATGGTCTGAGTTGGAAGGGACCTTAAAGATAATCTAGTTCCACCCCCCCTGCTATGGGCAGAGACACCTTCCACTAGACCAGGTTGTTCAAAGACCCACCCAAACTGAACACTTCCATGGATAGGGCATCTACAGCTTCTCTGGGCAACCTGTTCTAGTGTCTCACCACCCTCACATTGAAGAATTTCTTCCTTATATCTAATCTAAACCTACCCTCTTTCAGTTTAAAGCCATTTCCCTTTGTCCTATCACTACATGCCCTTGTAAAAAATACCTCTCCAGCTTTCTTGTAAGGCCCCTTTTAGGTACTTGGAAAGCCGCAATAAGGTCTCCCTAGATCTTTCTCTTCTCCAGGCTGAACAATCCCAACTTCTTCAGCCTGTTTTCATAGGAGAGGTGTTCCAGTCCTCTGATCATTTTGTGGCCCTCCTCTGGACCTGGTCCAACAGTTTCATGTCTTTCTTGTGCTGAGGACTCCAGAGCTGGACACAGTACTCCAGGTGAAGTCTCACAAGAGCAAAGGAGAGGGCAGAATCACATCTCTTGACCTGCTGGTTATGCATCTTTTGATGCAGCGGGATGGCCTCCTGGGCTGAGATCACACAAGTCCTTCTCCTTGGGACTGCTCTCAATCCATTCTTTGTCCAGCCTGTATTTGTGCTGGGGGGTGCCCTGACCCATGTCAGGGTGACAGAGCCTGTAGCAGGCTTCCCAGAGAGGCTGTGGAGTCTCCTTCTTGGGACACTTTCCAGACCCACCTGGATCTGTTCCTGTGTGGCCTTCCCTGGGTGATCCTGCTCTGGCAGGGGGGTTGGACTCAATCTCCAGAAGTCCCTTCCAATCCCTACCGTTCTATGATTCTGTGGTAAAATGTGCAGGACCTTGCAGTTGGCCTTGTTGAAATTCATGAGGTTTGCACTGGTCCACCTCTCAAGCCTGTCAAGGTCCATCTCAATGCCATCCCTTCCCTCCAGCGTGTTGACTACACCACACAGGTTGGTGTCATTGGCTAACTTGCTGAGGGTGCACTGTCATAGAATCAAAGAACTGTCACAGCTGGAAAAGACCTCTAAGATCACTGTGTCCGACCACCAACATCAACAACAACAACAAAAACACACACAAAAAACCACCACCACCAACAACAAAAAAACCACAAAAAACCCACCTCACCATCCCATTAGAACATGTCCTGACGTGCCTGAATACCTCCAGGGATGGTGACTCCACTGCCTCCTTGGACAGCCCGTTCCAGCATCTGACTACTCTTCAGTAAAGAAATTCTTCCTAACATCTAAACCTCCTCTGGTGCAACTTCAGGACATTTCCTCTTGTCCTGTTGTTATTTACTTGAGAGGCCACACCCACCTCACTACAACCTCCTTTCAGGTAGTTGTAGAGAGCAATATGGTCTCCCCTTAGCCTCCTCTTCTCCAAACTAAACAATCCTAATTGCCTCAGCTGCTCCTCACAGGACTTGTTCTCCAGACCCTTCACCAGATTTATTGCCCTTCTCTGAACTCACTTCAACAACTCAATGTCTTTGTTGTGGTGAGGGGCCCAGAACTAAAGGCAGTACCAAAGGTGTGGGCTCTCCAATGCTGAGTACAGAGGGACATTCACCTTCCTGGTCCTGCAGGCCACACTATTTCTGATACAAGCCAGGATGCCGTTGGCCTTCTTGGCCACCGGGACACACTGCTGGCTCACATTCAGCTGGCCATCCACCAGCACTCCTAGGTATTTTTCTGCAGGCAGATTTCCAGCCACTCAGGCCCAAGCCTGTAGCATTGCCCAGAGCTGTGACTGAAATGCAGGACTTGGCACTTGGCCTTGTTAAGCTGCATACAATTGGTCTTGGCCCATTGATCCAACATGTCCAGATCTCTCTGCAGACACTTCCTACCCTCAGGGGTAGGATCCACACTATCACCTAATTTGGTGTCATCTGCAAACTTACTGAGTGTACACTCAATCCCCTCATCTAGATCACTGATAAAGATGTTGAACACAACTGTCCCCAAAACTGATCACCAGTGACTGGCAAACAACTGGATTTATCTCTGTTCACCACAACTTTCTGGGCCCAGCTGGACAGCCAGTTTTCAACCCAGTGAAAAGTACATTTGTCTAAGGTGTGAGCCCCAGGCTTCTCCAGCAGAATGCTGTGGGAGACAGCATCAAAGGCTTTACTAAAGTCCAAGTAGACAACGTCCACATCCTTTCCATCATCCACTAGGCAGGTCACCTGGGCATAGAATGAGATCAGGTTGGTCAAGTAGGACCTGCCTTTCTTGAACCCATGCTGGCTGGGCCTGATCCCCTGGCTGTCCTGCACCTGTCATGTGAGCTCACTCAAGATGAACCTCTCCATAATTTTTTCCAGGTACTGAGGTCAGGCTGACAGGCCTATAGTTCCCTGGATCCTTCTTACAGCCCTTCTTGTAGATGGGCATCACATTGATGAGCCAGACTGTTGATAAATGATGGAGAGGGGCTCGTCAAGCTCCTCTGCCAGCTCCCTCAGTATTCTCAGGTGGATCCCATCTGGCCCCATGAACTTGTGAATGTCCAGGTGCTGTGTAGCTGGTTACTAACTACTTCGTCCTGGATTATGGGAGGGTTGTTCTGCTCCCCATCCTTAACTTCCAGTGCAGGAGGCTGAATACCCTGGGGGTAGCTGGTGTGACTAATGAAGATAGAGGCAAAGGTGGCATTAAGCATCTCAGCCTTTTCCTCATCTTTGGTTGTAATGTTGTTTACTGCATGCAGTAAAGGATGGAGATCCTCCCTGACTCTTTTTATTGATAATGTATTTGTAAAAACTTTTTTGTTGTCCCTTGTGACAGAGGCTAGATTGAGCTCCAGCTGTGCTTTTGCTTTTCTAACATTTCCTCTGCATGACCTAACGAGATCCCTTCACTCATCCTGAGATGCTTGCCCCTTCTTCCAACGGACATAAACTGTCCTTTTTTCCTTGAGTCCCAGCAAAAACTCTCTGTTCAGACAGGCTTGTCTCTTTCCTGCAATTTTGTCTTATGGCCCATGTGGACAGCCTGCTCATGCATTTTTAAGGTTTCCTTCTTGAATATTGTCCAGCCTTCCTGTGCCCCTTTGTCCTTTAGGACTGTCTCCCAAGATACTCTCTCAGCCAATGTCCTGAACAGGCCGAAGTCTGTCCTCTGGAAGTCCATGATAGAGGTTTTGCAATCCCACCATCTATATCACCAACAAAGATGTTAAACACTGACAGTCTCAATACCGACCCCTGAGGAGTGCCACTCATCACTGGTCTCCACTTTCACATCCAGCTATTGACTGTAACTCTTTGAGTACAACCATCCAGCCAGTGCCTTATCCACTGAGTGGTCCATTCATCAAATCCTTGTCTCTCCAATTTAGGGACAAAGACGTTGTGCAGAAAAGTGTCACATGCTTTCACAAGTCTGTGTAAATGACATTAGTTGCCCTTATCCATCAACACTGTAATCCTGTCACAGAAGGCCACCAAATTCGTCAGGAATGATTTGTCCTTTGTGAAGCCATGTTGGCTGTCACCAATCACCTCCTCATTTTCCAGTTGTCTTAGAGTTTCCTGAATGATCTACTCCATTCCTGTTCCTTCAGGACCTGTGGATGTATCTCATCGGGTCCCATGGACTTGTGCACCTTCAGGTTCCTTAGATTGTCTCAAACCTGATCTCTTCCAGTGAGCAGTTCTTCATTGTCCCAGTCCCTGCCTCTGCATTCTGTGACTTGGGCAGTGTGGCTAGAGCACTTGCTAGTGAAGACTAAAAAGTCACAAAAGTCATTGAGTACCTCAGCCTTTTCCATATCCCAGGTAACCAGGTCTTCCGTTTCCTTCCCAAGAAAGCCCAAGTTTTCTCTAGTCTTCCTTTTATCACCGATGTACCTATAGAATGTTTTTTCTTGTTGCCCTTGACATCCTTGGCCAGATGTCATTCTGTCAGAGCTTTAGCTTTCCTAACCTGATCCTTGTCTGCTTGAACAATTTCTCTGTATTCCTCCCAGGCTACTTGCCCTTGCTTCCACTCTCTGTAGGCTTCCTTTTTTGTGATTGGTTTTGTACAGGAGCAACTTGTTCAACCATGCAGGCCTCATGGCGTTTCTGTCTGACTTCCTCTTTGTCGGGATGCATTGCTCCTGAGCTCAGAGGAGGTGGTCCTTGAATATTAAACAGCTTTCTTGGGCCACTCTTTCCTACAGAGCTTTATCCAATGATAGTTTACCAAGCAGATCCCTTAAGAGGCCAAAGTCTGCTCTCATGAAATCTGGGTAGTAAGCTTGCTGTGCACCCTTCTCACTGCCCTAAGGATCTTGTATGCCACCATGTCATGGTCACTGCAGCCAAAGCTGCCCTTGAGCTTCACATTCCCAACCCGCCTCTCCTTGCTGGTGAGAACAAGGTCCAGCACACCACCTCTCCTTGTTGGCTGCTCTATCACTTGGAGGAGAAAGTTATCATCAACTCATTCCAGGAAACTCCTGGATTGCTTATGCTCTGCTGTGTTGGTCCTCCAACAGACATTAAGGTGGTTGAAGCCCCCCATGAGGACCAGGCTTTGCGAACGTAAGGCTGCTTGTATATGTCTATAGGGGGCCTCATTTACTCAGTCTTCCTGGTTGGGTGGCCTGTAGCAGACCCCCACTATAATGTCTATAATAGACTGGTAATCTCATGCAAGCAATAAAATTGCGTCTCCAACCTCTTTCTCCTTGCAGAACAAAGCATTTGCTCACTGTAGCTTGGCACCTCACAAAGATGGCAAAATGATGTACAGTTATTACTAAATCAGAAAAGGTGTTTGTGCTCAGTTTGCACAACAGCAGGTGATTACGTCAAGTGCAAGCTGCTGTACAATTAGGCCCAGTGTTTTTAAACATATGCAGAGCTAAAAAGGGTAACTTTTACTGGAAGCTTTCCCACAGAAAGTATTTGATCTTGCAGCTTATACTTTGATGTTTGTTGAATATATCTCAATCGGAGCTGTAGGATTGGGCTCAGTGTATTGAAAGCAGTTTGAATCTTTCAAGATCACATCTTTTTTCCATTTCCAAACCCAATGGGTTCAAATCATCACATTCCATTGTATCTGCAGTGATTTATATGTCTTAGCAGTGCTACAAACTGCAGCCTTCTAACGTGGAATTCTTCCCACAAGGTATTAATGCTCCCCAATGATTTCACATCACACACTGTAAAAAGGGCTACGTGATTAACACCCTTAAAAACTCCTTATGTATAACAAAGGTTTACATTTAAATCTCAGGCATGTAGGAAGTCAAGCTGATACAAACCACAAGATGTATTATTTTGTACATTTGAATGAGAAAGGTATTTCCCAAGCTTTTCGCAATATCATCTGGCTAAATGTGTTAGAGTTTGTAAAATTACTCTCTGCCTCTTAACTTCAGCAAGTCCTAGTAAAAAAGCCAAGAAAACTGGTGGGATTTTTTTTGGCATCAAATGCAAACTCTACCACTATTATATTATGCTTCTCTGAAATATATATTGTCTCTGTTTCTTACTACCCTTTCTTCTCTCCTTTTCCTTCTTCACGAGCTGTACAGAATTGCCTGTTCGGCACAGGGTATTGTGTATGTAGACAACAGGGTGGCTCTGAGACCGTATAAAGCAAATCCAAAGCTTCATTCAGGGATTAGAGTAAGTCCACTCGGACTTCTTGCTCCTCCACCCTTTCTATGATCTGATAAAATGAAAGGACATAGAGGAAGAGCATGTGAGGTTGGATCAGTGGATGTTGGTTTGTTGGTTGAAAGCAGATGGACCTTCCAGATTTGTTGCCAATGGATACAAAGGTATTTGCACAGGTGGAGTAAGAATGGTCTGGTGTGGAAATTATTCTGTTTTCTGTTCAGGTTTTTTGGTGAGTTGTTTTGTTTTGTTTTGTTTTGTTTAATTTTTGTTTTGTTTTGTTTCTTTAATGCAGAACAGGCTATCCTTTTACTTTCCAGAAAGAAAAGGGCAGAGTTTATTGTCTCCCTGTCTCCCCTAATCAGCTGCAAGCACAAAACCTGTCCTCTCTACCCTTTTGCACATAAGCACCACCTTCAATCATGCTGGGTCTGTCTGGAGATGGACTCCTCCAGCCACGCTCAAATCCTTGTCTCTTCCTCATATTCCTTTTGCTCTACCACACTTTTTTTTTCCCCATGCAGCTGGAGTCCCCACTGGTGTATGTAACCTCAGAACTATGGTGAGCTCTAATTGCTGCTGCTGGGCCAGCGACTTTAGCCTCTGAACCCTTTTTTTCTTTTCTCCCAGCACCCTAATACAACATCCTCCTTGAGACTAGTGTCTTGAAGGTGGATCAGCAGTTTTGCCACCAAGCTTTTAGAGTCCACAGTGACCTACTTCTTGACATTTGCCCTCCTGAATTCAAGTGCCAAAATCTGCCTGTTTGCCTTACCCCATCAAACTGGGTCAAATTCTGCTGTCAGCACATCACCGTCACATCACTGCAGTTGATCTCATTCAAGGATATAATGGAGGGGCAGTATCTGCTATGTACAATACTTGTGGTGCAAGGAGCAAAGCTTTTTTTGATAAAAGGTTCCCTTCCTGACTATGTGGCTAGGGAACTTCAGCACCAGTCTCGAGAGTGAACAAGCTCAACCACATAGTTCTTTTGTATCACAGAGAATTGCTGATATGTTAGTAGGGTAAATCAACTGTCAGCTCCCCCAGAGAGTTAGGTTTGGCCAAGCATCTTGTTTTCTCTGTTAAGATTGATGTTGAGGCTTTTAAAGTTATTTATTTATTAATTATGTTTTCTTTCTTTGTTCTGTTGTAAGACGAAAGGGCTGCAAGCTGAACAACACCTGCGTACTTAATTCAAGACAGGCAGTCTCATGGGCCTACGTAAGCTGTGTGTCTATAGGATGAACTGAGTTATAACAATAGGAGCAAGAAGTTTGCACTGGTCTGCCTTTGAAAAGGACACAGTCAGCTAGGGGACCTTTGAAGCACCTATTGTGATGCCTCTGAGTTTAAGGAAAGTCCAGGATAATGGTATTGATTTTAAATGAAAAGCTTTTAATTTGCACACGTGTTTTTATGCACACAAAGTATTGACAATTAAATCAAATGAAACCTTAGCTGATCTTCAAAGCTTCTCAGTTATTTTTTTGAGCCTGCTATTTTTCTGCTATAGAAGTAACCAGAAGTCCCTAGAACTACCACATGGGGCTCACTGAGACTCCAATTCCTCTCAACAAAAAAACCCAAGAAGACAAAAATTAGGAAGAGCAACATGCTCCTGGCTGCCCCAGACAGTCTGTGGGACATCAGGACAGGATGGCTGCTGCCTTCCTCTGCTACAGAGGAGCTAGCTTGAGTCTGACTCCGTGGGAGATCAGTCTTGCTGCCCAAGTGAAGCAGGATGAAAGGTAGCACACTGGAGAGTTTGGATATCTGTTTCCTGGTCCTGGCACTGGCCCCAGCTCTTTCTGTGACAGCTTGATGACTCATTTTCCCTGTAGATAAGATGAGGATAGTAGTATTTACTTGGCAAGGTGAAATGATGATTAATTGGTCTTTGTTTTTGCAGTCTGATGTACAGACTGCGATTAGTTGCAGTGCATCCCTCCAGGCAGGACATCCTTGGGCTGCTCTTGACAGCGTGAGCATGAATCCCAGCAGAAGCAGCTGCTTTGAACTCCTCCTGAACCAGGGAGGGAGGTGCCCGGATTTTCCCTTCCTCAGTCCTACACAAAGGTGTCTGTCTTTTACCTGAAGGCTTAGTGCAGATGTGGGTGTTTTGAAAACACCTTGCTAACCATTCCCCAGATTCTGGGCTGGCCTTGTGCATAGTGAAGAAGATCCAGTAGATGTGAGCTGGCAGCTGTAGGTGGCTGTTCTGGTTCGAGTGAGAACAGAACTAATTCTGTTCAGTGATTTTACTTTTCATCTCAGTTCTTCTAACTGCACTGTCTGAAGTGAGCAGCCTGTTTTCACAGGCAGTGTCTGCTGCTGGAAGTGATAACACCCCGTGTTTAGAGTCACTACCAAGGGTTGGTGTGCAGACCAAGGCCACTGCTGGATCTTGTGTCCC
>JANIJG010020953.1:0-39988 GCA_024611175.1 Megaceryle torquata
GACACAGCCAGAGCCATTCACTTCCACACTGTAATTCCCTGGAAGAGTGGGTAAGGGAGCCTGCTGCAGCAAGAAGCAGTTCTCACCTGTTCCCTCAGCCTTTCCTCATAAGACATGCTCTCCAAACCCCTCACAAGCTTTGTTGTCCTTCTCTGGACCCACTCCAGCACCTCAATATGTTTCTTGTACTTATTTCCTCTTACTCCATATGTCTCTGAGGTCACTGCACACCTGGCAGATCAAGAGCCCATCTGTACGTGTCTAGTATCTTCAGTGACCAGTCTTCATATTAAGCTGGTACTAAATCTAAGTGAATCATTGTATCTAACATCACAAAGAATTTAAATTAAGCCACATACCAGCAGATGGTTGATATAGCCAAAATATCTAAATCTATTTTCTTATAACCCTCCAAGCAGAGTGGATTTCTAGACTAAATTACAGCAATTAATTTTGGATTGTTGTGCTTGAAAATGAATGATTACATGTGTTTACTCTCACTTTTAAAGGTAGCATATCTTTTAGCTGTTACATAGAAGGTTTTGGAAAATTATTTATTTCCAATGCTAAATTAAAACTATAACATTATTCTAATATTTTAGTTTTATTCCAAAGAACACTTGGGAAAAATAGCATAATTCTAAGGAAGGTTACAGTGATGTACTGGTAAGTTATATGTGCTGACACATTGGATTTCCTTTCCAGGTATTATCATATTGAAATGGAGCAAGACACCAGGTCAATAAGAAAGAGATGCCATGGGAGCACTTCTGCTTTGCCTGAATGTATCATTATAAATACTTTTTAAATTTTCTTGAGCATTGCATTCTCCACAATATTTCCTTCTCAGATTTTCTTCCACCAGCACTTTAACAGATATTATTTTCTGTTGGACTAACTGACACAAAATATGTGTTTAATAAATTAATACATGCTATCATAAATATTGATAAATTCATCACAGCAAACCTTATTCTCCAAAGATTCCTATAAGCCATACAGGCTTCACTGCACTGCCTAGCAAAGATGACAGAAAAACATGAAATGTCCTACACCTCCAAGTTCATGACCACTGTAGAAAACATATTTCCCTGTGAAAATAAAGGAAGATATTGAGCTGTGCAGTTTTAATCATCTTAACCCAGCTGTGAAATATTTCACTCTGACTTCAGTTTCTGTTGTTCAGTTTTGGAGATATCTGCCAACTGTCCAATAACAGTGGCTCACCAGTCACTGCAGTGGCAGAAAGAATGGCTGTGAGTCGCTATAAATACCCTGAGTACTATCACAACACTAATATGTGCAAGAATCCTTGGCTGCCCCAGCACCCTCCAGCAATTTTGGAACCACTGTCGCCAAAGGTAAACAATCCCAAGAAAGACATCTGCTTCTTTACTGTGCCTCCTCAAGGACTGTAGCACAATGCTTAGCCCTCAAAGCCAAACCAAAGCAATAAACTGAACTTCAACCTTTGTTTTTCAAGAAGAGGCATGTGTGAAAAGGAAAAAAAAAAGCTGAGGAAACAGTTTTTGGTAACTCTGGTTTCATGCCTAGGGTGATCCATGCAGTTTCAACTTAGAACTGGAAATCAGCAGCAGCGCTTGCAAATAAATGTCTGTCATCAAGTACCTACATCAGCTTTGCATGGGGACAGGTGAGAAAACAGTCACTGTAAAACCTGAGGCTTATATTAACATCTCTGGTTAACTAAGTTTTATTAACTCTATAGCTAAAGGCTGAAAAAATTCTTCAGGAGGAAAAAGAAAAAAAGAATTCAATATTTTTATTTTAAAAGAAATCCAAATAATGATATTAGTTTCCCTGGCCTATATATCTAAAAATAAGAACCTCAAAGCACTTTATTTCAAATGACAAAAAAAAAATCATTACAAGAAAAAGTACTTCTATAAATTAATAGGAGTAACAGCTATACACAAAGAGGTAAAAAAGGGTTTATTATTGTGTGAGAGACAAAATATTTCATAGACCATAGCAAAAAGAAGATCCTTTATCAGAAAACCTTGGACAATATGAACATTATATAAGTGGCAACATGCAGATAAAGGAAGACATGTGAGGAAATGAAATACCATGGAAAGGTTTCATCAGGTAAACTTAAAAATTAAGAGACTACACCCCAACATTTATGTCTGAAAATTAAACTGAAAACATCAGAGTGAATAAAGATTGTCCACTTTAGTGGCCTGTTAAGTATCTTGACCTCACAGAATGTCCTGGTGGCAGATTAACTGCCTTCCAGGTATGGAAGCTGGGCTGCCAAATATAACTCATATTTCTGTGGTGTCATATGAACTAAATTCAGGCATGGCAAAAACATCAATGAATTACTCTCATTCTAATGCAGTTTGTAGATTAAATTGTCAACCAAATTGACAGCTGGGTTTTATAAATAGTGACTATATTTTGTGTCATGTAATGCTATCCAGTTTGGAGAGTAGGCCCTATACAAAGTAGGGTTTAATCCACCTTTCCTGGCTATATTATAACAAACATCCCCTCTATGTATAACTGTTGTCTTGCCTTAAAAGAAACCTATACCATGTGTTGCAAAAAAACCCCAAGCTGCAGCCAAGGTTGTTAACCCTCCAGCATGAGAAATCTGCAGTATGTCTGTCTGATACTTACCTGATACAATGTAAAGTCCACACGGAGTAGGATCAGTTATTGAAATCCCACTATTAAACTCATTAAAGGTAATTAGTGAATGATATCTAATAAATTGAAATATATAAGAAAAAAACTAGCTGCTTGTTTGCTCACAGATACTTTTTGGATATTACAGAGAAGTTAAGAAAATCCCTGATGTAGTAACTAATGGAAAGCTATTTTCCTTTATATATTTATATTACTCAGACTATTACCAGGGAAGGTGAGAGGAAAAAAACCAAAGAACTTTCAAATGTGTCTGAAAACAGCACTTGAGACAATTAACTCTATCTTTGACTCATACAACTCTGCTTTTCAGATTAAACTTTACCATATAAGAAGACATGGAAAATACATAAAGCCTTTGTGTTTAGCTTTAGCTGTGATGTTACTGCCTGGGCTCACTGCCTCCTCAGATGAGGTTACAGGCACCTCATGAAGGTCCTTCTACTGGCCCTAATGTTGATGTTCAAGGCAGATGGATTGAAGCTGGAGCCAGGCTCTTCTCAGAGGTGCACAGTGTCAGGAACAGAGGCAATGGGCCAAGCTGCAGATAGAGAAATGCTGAGCAGATGGATGGGAGAAATGTTTCCCCCTAGGGTGATGCAACAACAGACCAGGTTCCCAAATGTGCCATGGGATAGCCATCCCCAGAGACCATTCAGACTTCATGGTACAAGGCTATGAACAAGAGCACCAGTAAAGAAAAAGACTGTACGTACATGGCACAGGTATTTCAAAGACTATTCCTCATTTAGATTTGATGTCCATTTAGCTACAAAAAAAATCAAAACCCCAAACCACTGCCTGCTTCTGAATGGCTTTGCTAGAAGGAGGGAACAGAGGGCTGTACCAGTGCCACCAAACAGATGTACCACACTGCCCTTGTCCAATGCAGCACCCACGTGCTGTAGTGTCTGTGCAAGGAAGCCTTGCACCCTGATGAAGACATAGGACTTTCTCCAGTTCAGAGAGGAGCTGGGATTCAGCTGATACAGATTTTTGAGATGGAAGATGCTACAGGAAAGCAAGACAAGAAGTCCTAATGGAGTAAGAGGCAAGGAAATTAGATATTCTCATGTTTAAACCTTTTCCCTGCACCTCTGCCTTGTTCTGTTGCATCTTGTTAGGCAGGGCAGAGTTGGTCAAGTTTGTCCATTCTGATCTGGGAAAGGGGTATGAGCCATGATGTTGTAATGCAGCTGGAGAACATGCCATTTATCAGGACCCTTTTGAACAGGGTGTCCTGCTGACAGCCTGCCCTGGCTGCATTACACCACTGCACCTTCTTCCTGCTTTGGGATACCCTGCACCAGACACAAGTGGTTAGAAGGGAACAGGACGAGACCTCACCTAGACAGCCAGGGGCAGTTCAGAGAGAGCCAGTGGTGCATCCCACACTTGGTGGGCAGGACTTCCAGGTGAGATTTACCACAGGATGGACCTTGGGTCACTGTGTAAGTGTGAACACACCTTACCCTGACAGGAGGACATCAAGGGGAACAAGTGGGGCCTATAGTCACTTCCAGTAAAGGGAAGCAGAAAACACATGGCATGGTTACACAATTGCCTCTGGCCTTCACCTCCCTGTGGGTACTGAGCCAAAAAAGGGGAAGCTGAGAAAAATGTGCAAGGTTAGAAATTCAGTAGCAGGGATGAAGATCCCTGTCAGTAATCAGTATAGTGATATTTTATTCCTTTTACCTCTGCCTGCCTTGTCCACTTGTCCATATTTCACCTCCCCTCAGTCTCAAAAGAAAATTTTTTTAATCTCCCAGCTGTCAGGTTATCTACACAGTGTGACAACATAGGATCCAGGAGCCCTGCTGAAATCACAGAATCACAATGGTTGGAAAAGACCTTTAAGATCATCAAGTCCAACCATTATCTAACTCCACCAGGGCCACTACTGCACCATATCTAGGTGGCCTTTAAATACATCCAGGGATGGTGATTCAACCACTTCCCTGGGCAGCTGTTCCAGTCTTTGAGAACCCTTTCAGTAAATTTTTTTTTCCTCGTGTCCAACTTAAACCTCCCCAGGTGCAACTTGATGCCATTTCCCATCAGTTGTGACCTGTGAGAAGAGACCAACACCTACCTGTCTACAACCTCCTTTCAGGGAGGTGTAGAAAGCAAGGTCATCCCCTCAGCCTCCTTATATTCTGACTAAACAACTCCAGCTCCCTCAGCTGCTCCTCGTAAGACTTATTCTCAAGACCCTCATATTCTTAAAGGAGGTTCCGGTTTGCCCTGAGGGAATACTGGTGTGGCAGGAATGGGGAGTAGAGGACTCCAGGGCAGGATCAAAAGGCATCAGGAGATCAGTGTGCTGAGCTTGCTGAAGGATCAGAAAGGTGAAAAGCAAGAAGTTAAGAGAAAGAATTTTTCTTGAAGGAATCCTGGAGGTTCTGTATTCAATATAATGCTTTGCTTTTTAGGATTTTTTTTGACCCTCAAAAGGTGATCCTTTAGCAGGTCAAGCAGAAAGCTTTCTCTTGCAGTTGGGCTACAGGACTACCTTACATAATGTTGCTTCTACACTTGAAAAATTTTTGAGAACACTTTTGTTACTCCGAATGAAAAATTAAAAAGTACACGAGTGATGTTCCTCAGGAAGCCCTTCTCTGATGCTACACATTTCACCATCAGTGGTGCCAGAGATATGACTGTGCTTCTATGTCACCTGTCTGATCAATCAAATAGTGGGGACCATTTGACCACAGATAGAGTCTCTACCTCCCTAATGGCCCACCAGGTAAGTGGAAAATGAACTCAACAAAAAAAATTATCAGAGAACAAGGTTGAGTTATTTCCTCAGCATTTTGACACACAATCATTTCTTGATTGAAGGTTCCTCTGGCACATTTCTGATCTTCTCTGATCCATCAATTGGTTAGTCATTACTCACACTTCATATTTGAAAGAGGGAGAGTGGTGAGGAGAAGACCTGAACATAAACAACTAGGTTACAAGATCTGGAAAATAAGAAGTCATACAGCTGAGGTCTTGTTGTGCCATTGCTTAACAGCTTGGCATTGTTACCTGTAGCACTGGAGGGATCACAGAGGATTTGATGTGAAAGACAGAAGAATCAAATCCCCTGGACCAAGGACTCCTTTGCCTAACAAGAGTACTGGGGGAGCAATTGAGGGGCCTAAGCAAGAAAATGCTGCTGCACTTATGTTCAGTTACCAGAACAAGTGTGGTCGTTATAAGTCCTCTTCTTAACTAACACATGAGCCTCTAGCAGATCCTTCGGTATGAATTCCTCATGAGCAGCAAAGTAATTCCTATGGCACAAATAAACTCTACAAAGAAGGATTTAACACAAAGGGGAGTAAGCTTCACAGAACAGTTTAGTCAAAGACAATCTTATGCCATTATATTGTTATCTCTTTTTTATTCATAAGAAGCAGGATTTCAGAATAGCTTTTCATGTACTTCTAACAAAGCCATGCACAAACCCATTAGATATCCAGAAGCTGCAAAGCAGGCACTGTCAGACAACTGTCATTGAAGTCTTGAATTTCCCATTTATCATATTATTGCTGACTCAGCCCAAGGACATACACAACAGTGTCAGGGGATACTTAGATTTCTCTGCATTCTCTAGTAGCTTTTCTGAACTCAGGTGTGCAATACTGAGACTAAACAACCCCAGTTCTCTCAGATGTTCTTCATAAGACATGTTCCAGACCCTTCACCAGCATTGTTGCCCTTTTCTGTACCCACTCTAGAACCTCAATGTCTTTCTTACACTGCAGTGCCCAAAACTGAACACACTACAGAAACTGTGACCTCACCGCTGCCAATTACATGAGCGTAATCACTTCCTTCCTCCTGCTGGCCAAGCTTTTTCTGATACAAGCCAAGATGTTGTTGGCTTTGACCGCCTGGACACACTACTGGCTGTCAATCAGCACCCCCAGGTCCTTTTCTGACAGGCAACTTTCCAGCCACTCTTCCCTGTAGCATTGCCTGGGGCTGTTGTGACCAAAGTGCAGGACCCAGCACTTGGCCTTGTTGAACCTCATCCCATTGACCTCAACCCATCACTCCAGCCTGTCCAGATCCCTCTGCAGAGCCTCCTACCCTCAAGCATTCCCATCCAATTTGGGGTCATCTGCAAACTTACTGTGGGTGCCCTCAATCCCCTCATGCAGATCACTGATAAAGACATTAAACAAGACTGGCCCCAGCACTGAGCCCTGGGGAACACCACTGGTGACCAGTGTCCAACTGGATTTAACTCTGTTCACCACAACTCTCTGGGCTTGGCCATTCAGCCAGTTTTTAACACAGTGAAGAGTACCCCTGTGTAAACCATGAGCCTCCAGCTTCTCTAGGAGAATGCTGTGGGAGACGGTGTCAAAGGCCTTACTAAAGTCCAGGTAGACAACACCCACAGCCCCTCCCTCATCCACCAGGCAGGTCACCTGGTTATAGGTCAGTATGTGTGCCTTGGAGGAGGCCATAGTAGCACCTCTTGGGTTGGTGAGGATGCCTCAGGATTAGCAGATTGCAGAGGAAGAAATGGCATTCAGTCTAGTGTGTGTCCCTCTCTTGCTTAGTCAACAATTAATATACTTGCTTCAGATTCACGTGTGTGGCACAGAATATATATGAACATATACCTGAAACAAGACATTCAAGTTCCAGAAATCTGGGAGGTGTTGCAATGTATTTTAAGGAATATTGCAGCTCCCTCTGGGAATGGGAGCCAGGGAGAACATGGTCTACAGACAAACACCTTAAGGAAGAGTTTAACTGTGGGATGTTTATTAGATCTGACTGCCACCTGCAATTAGTTGTTTGAGTCACAGGATAAAATCAGGTAGTAAACATCACATTTTCAGCATGCAGAGGAGAGGTCTGCAGTGACAAATATACTTTGGATGTTTTAATAGTTCAGCTTTGGCCTAAGAGGAAAAGAAGGCTTCAAAAGAATGATAAAAATGCAGCCTTTCCTCGCCACCCCCCGGACCTTGTTCCTTCCCAGAAATGATGTTTGGTTGAATGGAATAACATTTGGCCAGACCTGAGGGGGATTTTTATGAGTTTCATGTGGAATGTTGAAGCCTTGGCTTAACTGGCCTCAAATCCCCCAGAAAGATGCACATCCTGTACCCACATTTAGTCAGCCTTCTCTCCTTTTCAACATTATTGCCATAACTATTGATTTTTCTTGTTTTAGTCCAGTCTGATGCTCATGTAAATTGAGTCCATTGTTAACAGTCTGGGGTGTGTCAGGGAAGCAAAATTCACAGCCTTTCTTGCTTCCCTCTTACTGCTAGGGAAGCTTTAATTTTGGAATTTAGCATGGAAATCTGCACTCGACCCAAAGCAATTTCATGCCTCACAAATTCCTTGTCTGTGAAACTTTATGAAATTGGCTTTTATAACATCAGTATCCTGCATATCCTGGATTGCCAGCCCTATGCAATTCTAAAACTCACCCATGGCTGATGGCTCTTGGGTACCCTCCACCCCGTGAAGACTCAGACATCTAGTTTGTTGAGGACACAGGCCTGAATAACTCAAAAGCACAAATCCCACTGACTCCAATTATATTTAGTACCTTTTGAAAAGAAAAAAAAAAAATGGGAAAAAGGATATTCTTTGTTGATGTGATGAGTAATTTTCATTGAAAAAATGAAAGTTCATCCTTCCCCCGTTAGCATCTGTAACATGGGGACTGCCATTAAAACATCTGTTCTGTGACACTGAAAAAAAGCCAAAGCTCCATGTAAAAGGGAGGTTTATTGATGGAAAGGTGTACATGATTATGATATAGATCTGGAGAGATGTGTCGTGAAAGCAAACAGAGAATTAGACACCAGCTCAAATCATGTCACAGACTCCCACGGTGATTAATTAGTAATGTGAAACAGCCCTTGCCAGGTCTTAATGGCAGAAGAGTATATGTGCTTGACCACTTGTCCATTTATGATGGTCCTGCAGGGGAAAGACAAAAGAAAATAATGTCAATGAGAACAAACCAACAGCTGCAGGATATAAAATCCAGTTTCAGGATACAGAGTAGTTAGTCCATTCTGTGGAAAACAGACAAGAGCTGAGCCAAGGTCTCGTAGCTAGCTGTACCAGTACCCCTTGGGAACTGCACAGCATATAACAGCCAGAATAACTTCTCTGTGAAGCAGGACACAGACCTGGACATCCCCTACAGCCAGACAGCATCATACCTCTGAATAGTCAACTTACAGCTTCCATGATTCATGTCACCTCAGTATTCTCCTCAAATAATGATTAACTGTCCAGGAAAGCGTTTCTGTAAGTCCATGTGAAGCACCTTGCCTGTGCCCATGAAGTGTAGGCTCCAGAGGGGAGGCTTTCAAGGGTGGCTGTAGGTAGATTATTCCTTGCTATGTATTGGTGGTTTCAAGGAAAATCTGAAGGTATTTCCCAGTCTCCCTTACTCTGAACATTAGCTTCCATATCCTACGGGCTGATATCTTCCCATGAACAGAAACATGGGCTCCACTTGGAGTCCACCGAAGATGGGTCATGGGACAAGATCTGGCCACTGTCTCTGGCTGCTCCCTAAGAAGCCTGATGGACACTGTTTCTGTGAGAATAGTTATTGCTCTACTCACCCTGACACTCCCTCTGCTAATGCTGCTTTATAATTCATCTTCTTACCTGCTTGTGTTTTTTCCAACTTCCACTTACCTTTTCTATTCATTAGTCCATTTCTGCGACAGTCTCTTTGCAAGGTGATGTATACTGAGCAACAGCATACTCTTCTGGAGAGGGAAAGAAATGTTCCTGTTAGACTGGACACCTCTTCCTGTGCCTTTCTCTGGAGGTGGCTATACCCTACACACACTTAAGCTGGAGATCCTGGAAATCGCCTTCATTCTGGCACATGCATTTTTGTGAAGTGAGTCTCTCCTATGGCACTAGATCCAGATCCTGATAGACTTCAGAGGAGTGGTGGTTCCAGGAGGGCTGAGTTGGGGTTTGGCTTGATGCACACAGTGTTTCTGCTGTTCCTGTCCCTCTTCCAAATGTCACACTGGTTAAAATCAAAGACCTACCTGTTTCATAGTAATCATAGATCTGCACAGGAGCTGGCTTGGGATGGGTCACTACAAAGTCTTGCTCAACTGAGAAAGTGATTTTGTTCCTCTTCTTCTGTGAGATCTGGGAATGGATGAACAGGGATCACATAAATCTTTTTATTTGTACATCACCCTCTGGAGCAGAGCAGATGGTAACTGATAGATTGTATATTCCAAATCCCACTGATGCCACACATGCAAATATGGGATATCCATTATCTGAAATATGTTTGAAGAGTCCAAAGTGAAACTGAAATGAAGAGTTGTAGATATCTTGTCCTGCTTGTATTACCTGATTGTGTAGTGATTACCCATTCTATTGCCACAAAGGGGAAAAAAATGACTGATCTTTATTCTCCAGGATCTACCAGTGGCCAGGACAATAAAGTCTGGTATTCTAACCCTTCCCATTTCAGACTGAACATGATGTGCCACCAAGAAACTGGGAATCAATACACATCACTGGGATACTGGCTTCTGTTGTTAGTTCTGCAGGATCCCAGGCAAATGTACTTTTACTATGTAAATTCTGATCCAGGGATTAGATAACAGGTTAAAGTTGGGAATGAACTAGCATAAGAGAAGGAATAGAAATCTCTCCAGGAGAAATCAGAGCAGTGTTTCATATCTTGTTGGAAGGACTGAGGTTTATGAGAAGCCTACCAAGAGGAACCTCTTTTCTGGTGTTTATCTGCTATTGACTGAAAGAAGAAAGAATTTTGATTAATTTCTATGTGCCCTAGTAGGGCAGGCATCAGTTTGAAGCTCTTTGGGAGGTTGGGATGTTACATGCAGTTTGAGAAGAAGTTTAGTGTTTACAGGAGAGAACTGATAAGGAAGGGAACATGATAAATGCACTTTCATAGAGCGTATCCATGCTGTAGGCAAATGCTGTTTGCATCCTTTGTGAAAATCAAGTAGACAGTGATCAGAACTTACATTTTCCAGATAAAGAAGAACATGGTTTTTCTTGTTTTCTACTTGCATCACTACTGTATGACCATCAGTGAGCTTCAAAACAAGGAGATGGAGATAAATATATTTATAAACCATTAAAAAAAAATGAGTGCTACCTTAGACACTGCCACTGCATGGTTGTGGGATTCATACTGTTCCTAGCCAGGTATCAAGGGCTGGCAGCTCATTTTTTGAGTCCAAATGTTGCTGAATAGGAGAGGACTGAGCAAAACCTACCACCTGAGTAAGTGGAGAGTAAGAGCACTTCCCAAATGCATGAGAGACACTGTAGATCATTTGGAGAATACTGTCTGACTGCATTGTGGTGTAGATTTCAGAACTAAGCTGGCAGATTTCCCACCCTTTCGCTATCTGGGCAGTGACAGCTCCCAGTTGCCAGCTGATCAGGCTCTTGCTGGAACCCTTCCTAGCTTTTAGAATGGCTTGAGTTGGAAGGCACCTTAAAGATAATCTATTTCCAACCTCCCTGTCATGGGCAGAAACACCTCCCACTAGACCAGGTTGCTCAGGGCCTCATCCAGCCTAGTCTTGAATACTACCAGGGATGAGGCATCCACAGCTTCCCCAAACAACACATTCCAGTGTCTCACCACCCTCACAGTAAAGAACTTCTTCCTAATGTCTAATTAATTTTAATGTGGAAGGTCTGTGTGTGCTCACATCTCCCTGTAGGGCATTCCCTCCGCACAGTAATGAAGATTGTGCAGCAATGCAAACATCTCACAGGGTTTGTGCATGAATGATTCTTAACCAGGCCTCCATTTTCATCATGACCAGCCTTTTCCTCTGTCCCCAGGGTGACTTATTTAATCTTGCTCCTATAGTTTACCTTATCGAGGGAAGACTTGATAGGAACAAAGCCAGAGAGCATCTTCACATCAATAATGACCATATTGGAGCTTCTGCGCTTCCCTGTGTAACTGAAATAACAGAGGCTCCTGTCAGTCTGGACCATGCCTGAGGAAGCAAACCTCAACTCTTTACTCCTGGCCTTACACACCAACTTCCCCATGTTGTATATCACATGCGCTTACTGACTGGCTCAGATGGGAGACACTGAGGAGACCCCTAGTATGAAGGGGCCAAGTATGTACTACGACCATCAGCTACTGTCACAAGGTCTTTTGGGATTTTGTGTCTTACAGGATGATACCATCAACACATTGGTTCTTGACTTTCTGAGCAGAACTGAATACACAGTTCTCTGTGTGTCTTGTCATCTGTGCAGCTAGTTTGTTGATGACACCTTACCTGCTTATGAGGACAATATCAAATTTTGCTGGTTGATCCAGTGGGCAGGAAGCATTTGCTGTCTGTACTGAGAGAGAAAATCCAAAGGCTCCCTCTGGAAGTTGGATGTTGTATCTCAGTGCTGTCTGGAAGAGGGAAAAGAATCCCTTTGTTCAATTATGCCAAGAGTTTTTTGTTGCATTACAAAGAACAAGCATCAGACTTAGTGAAGTCTTCTGGCAACATTGCTCTTGGTTTTACATGGAAGATCCTTGCTTACGTCAATAATGGACACATCAGACCTCTGCTCTTTAACAACGAAGATGCTTGTACCTAGAGTCACCTCACAGATAGAAAGCAGCTGCTAATCAGAAAGGATTTGCTTTTTTTTGTGCCGTGACTCCATGGAAGTCAGAATGTGGGATGGGGAAAAGAGCTTAAGTAGTTCAGGGAAATCACATAATTAGGAAAAATAAATACAAGTCAGATATAGAATCATCAAAACCATGGCTGTAGTGTAGGCAGAACGTGAGACACAATGAAGAGAAGAGCAGACACTTACTTGCATAAATGCACATCCACTGCCATTCACTGTTAGGCTGTATTTCCCAGGGACTTCAGGAAGAGGAGTCTGTTGCAACAGGAGCATGTTCATACTGTTGACAATAAATGCCTTCTCAAAAGTTTTTTTGGAAGTGATCTTGACTATATTTTGTGTAACAGACTTGTAGGTGGCCTCACCGTAAACAGCAAGCGCTTGAAGAGCAATGACTGTATCCTGAAGGAAAAGAAATAATAAAAGACAATTAGCTACACAGCTACACAGTGAGCAGTGCAGAGGAGTTCAAAGTCACAGTTCCAGGATGAAGCACAGTCACTTCATCCTGGATAAAGGAACCCTGAGTTTGTGTATAATTCCAGGGTTTCCATATATAAGGGGCCATCTCATTCCTACATGTATGTTTTTAGAGTGGAATAAAACTCTAACTCATATGAAGATCTCAGAATATAAAACCTGAGCACTAGAGCACACTTTAGTTTTTCATGTGTTTTCTGGACAAATGCAGAGCACTTGGTCATATAACAGCTGGGACTCAGTGTTTCCTAGGCCTATCTCTGACACGTGTCTGTATTTGTTGCTAATTAAAATACTCTTTATGGCTTTAACCTTTCCATAATTAAGAGGTGGGGGGAGTATTTTGGTGTCTCTAAGAGAAAGACTTGGTCTCTATCTGTTTTAGACAGCAGATACAAAAGGGAAATAAGACTAGGTAGTTAAAGCCCCACTGGCACCCTGAACAAATGCCCCAATTTCTAGAACTGGCTGGAGAGTGGGAGTATTGGCACCTGCGTGGAAGAGAACCCTCCATAGGGGTTCTGCTGCCTGATAATCCACTGCACAATCCTCGAGGCCTTTGTGAGATCCTCTTGATTCCGATTGGGTTTGTGGAGCAATGCCAGCAGCACATAACTAGTGATCTCAACTGCAGCTGATGGAGCATGTTCAAGGAAGGAAGGAGATTTTTCTGATGGAGACCTTTCCTCCTGCTCCCAGTGCTGTGAGCCATCTGAATAATCAAAGAGAAGGTAAGAAGAAACCAAAATGGATTACAGGTGTCACTGCTCTATGCTGCCTCAGATATGTACTCTGTCCTGGCCTCTTTCTCACAAGTACACTCTACAGAGCAGCACATGTGCTGTAGATTAACTCCATAGCTGTTTTGTGGAGGTTGGTTCATGTGCCTATACTCTCAATAGTTAGACCACACATGATCAGTAAGATTTATTCCCTCTTCCCACTCCCCAAATTCCCCAAATGTTGAAACTCACCAACTCCCTTTGCAGTTTTCTGTAATTCTCTAAGGAATGATTCACATTTTTCTGCCTTGCCAGCTAAGCAGAAAGCATAGGCCATGAGTGCCCAAGTGTAAACATCACTGATATTCTTCTCAGATGCAGTCTCCAGACAATAAAAGGCATTTCGGACTACAGGGTACTTTAAAAACAAACAAACAAACAAACTACAACACCACACAAATAAAACCCCCACAAACAAACATACACCCCCAAAACCAAACCAAACCAAACATAAACCAACCCCACAAAATCAAAACATATGTGTCTAATTCAGGACAGTAGTCTTCAGCTAGCTAAACATTTCTTTTCTTTAAACCTGTTCTTTACCCAATCACTATCACAGCAATTGCAATGGAACTTCAATTTGTATACTGACTTCAGGAGAAAGAATACAGAATTCTTTAAGGAAGGATTTCAGAGGAAACATCAGACAAATCATGTAGCTTTTTGGTGTGTTCTTGAAGATGTCAGTCTATAATGAGAAGACTTTCACAGCCAATTCCTTCTGCTGCCCTCCATGATAATAATCCACTCTACACTTGTGTCAGGAGTCTGTTCTCTTGAATATATCCAGACCAGTAGCCTCTGTTCTCAGTGACTCTGGTGTGATTTCAATCTAGTTATAGCAGATTTACACCAAGTAAAAATTGATCACAGTTTCACTCTGTGTCCTCACTAATCAGGAAGGTCTGCAGAAAGGATATAACAAATTGGAGGCAGAGAAACTCATATATTGAAGTCTAACAGTCCCTTCTGTAGTCTCCTTTGTACTAGACACTTTTTTAAAAGGACAGATCACTTTTTCACTCTGATGGATTTTTTTTTTCCAAGATATCTTTTGGTTCCATTTGTAGACTTTATGGATTTACCTGCAATAATCTACTTTCTTGACTGAGCCATGTTTGAGGCTAAACCATAGTTTGTGGTTTACTACCTGTTAAGTTTGTTTATTGGAAACTAAAAGGTGTTACTAAGGGTCTCTCATATAGAAGATCTAATCCCACTGAGGTCTGTACAATTTCTTCTTGAACACCAAGGTGTTCAAGTATAGAGATGGGCAACTTCTCTATCGCATCAACTACTGCAGATACAAAGCAGGGTACATTCTTTGGGAGCTCTTTCTTCCTCTCCTTCTCTCTCTGTACCATTTGTAGCAGACACTGGAGTCAAGTTAAAAACTGGGGGCCAATTCCAGCTGAATAGCAGCAGCTGGAGGTCTCCTTACCGAGCCAGAGTGCTGAGCTTCTAGCATGGCAATGGTGATGTAGGCAGAAAGTGACAGCTCGTCATCTACTCCTCCCTAAAAGGGACATGTAGAGAGGAATAATCAGTGAATGCATGAATGACAAGTCTTTAAATATGAATTGCCATATTGTAACTGAGTATGGCCAGTTATGGAGGCAGTCCAAAAGGAAGAAGAGCATACACATAGCTCTTAAATAGCTTTAAGTCAAGAGAAACCCATTGCTATCACCTCAAAAACCATCACTCCCTCAAGCTTACAGTCCTGTAAACATATGTCAGGTATGTTTACATATGTAAACATATGTAAGCTGTAGAGTACAGTGTGGGCAAGCTGACTGAGCTGAAATGTCATTTTAGGTTTGGAGAGTTAGGCCTTGGCAGAGGACGGGCATTTACAGCAAAGTATAGTTTTTGACAGTACTGAGACAGTACTGAGACAGTACTGAGAGTATGCATTCTTAATAAAACAAGTATAAATTTGACCAAGAAGTAATTCTCTACCACCTTCAGGGCATTATTGAAGAGTGTCCCAACACTTCGGAAACAGCCATCTCGTTTCTGTTTGTTTGCCAGCCACATCAGGGTTTGAGCCTGGACTTTGTCATCAATATAGATGAAGTGACTAGCTTGTGCAAATGATTTGTACACAAAGGCAGTGAGCCTGCAAGGGAAAGATGAAGCTGTGAGATGAACATTGAAAGGAGGAACAGAAAAAGTCATCCCTCCCCATTCACATGCTCTGCATACCCATAAAGAGTTACAACCAACAGGATGGTTTTCTTCCTCTGCTGTGCTCCTCCAGGGGAGGGTAGTTAGAGGAATAGTAGCTATAGGGGACACAGGAAGGGTGTTCAGCACACTCTGGGGCTGATCCTGGCTACAGAACACTGCAGTGCATTGGACTTCATGGGGAACATCAGAATTGTGAATCAAAACGTCAGCTGGGTCTTTAGGAATCACCTCTCTGCATACACTGCCTGGCAAGAGGTGGAGAGACATTTTTTTTTAGTACTTAGAGTCCCAGGACTAGCCAGCTCTGTATATTTGATTTTGCTAGTAAAGATGCCTTTTGCCTGCATGTGAATTTAATGTGAATTTATGTGAATTTTAATGCAAAATCATCTCTCAGCCATTTCTGCTCCCAGTCACTCACCAGGTGTTCCCTTCTTTATCTCTGGTGCCAAAGATGCTGTAGGATCCATCAGGATGTTTGTATGACAGCTGCTTCTGGTAGCCTGCAGAAACACGAAGGAGGAAGTGTTTTCTAACTTAAAAAAAACCCCACTCTACTATGGTTGCTATCAGATTTATCTGAAACCACATTGTAAAAGGCAGTGTATACCCACCAAGCAGCAGGGGAACCCCGAGAGAGCTTAGATGGAAGCATGAAACATGTTGTCCTGCAGAAGCACTGAGCCACAGGATAGTCAGAGCTGTATCAGCTCTGTGCTCCAACTGAGATAGGAAGACTAGGCTACATGCTGATGGAAAAGGAGAAAGGGACTGAAACGCAGAACCTCAAAGGAAACATGACAGTTGAATTTCAGCAAGATTGGATAAGGAAAGAAAGAAGTTAAAGCAAAGATAACAATTGTCTTGATCAAGGCAGACTTTTGGGTCACTGAGATGTGCTACAGCAGCAGTGCTAGAAAAGCCATGCTGCTGTTTCTCCTCACTGGGCCTCGACAGGAATTCCAGTATATATTGTAAGGGAAGCACAAAGCTCTCACCGCTCACTAAGTAGCCAATGGCCTTGGATTTGACCTCCTCAGTCAGCTGCCCTGTCTTGTTCAGATAGTCCAGGACATAGATGTTGGGTGCAAAGAGGACCATGTTCTGCTCCCCACAGCCGAATGGCATCTGGAGGAGCTGGTGCAGGTTCTGCATGGCAGTGCCCATGATGTCACCTGGGGAAGAGGAGATGGCAAAGGGGTTAACATAACTCATGGCCATGGAAATAAAGTAATTTCTGTTCTGTAGGCAGAGTTATGGGAAAGTCTAGATGGGGTTGCAAGCCTTTCCAACAAGTATGAAACTCTCAGTGACGAGTGATTTGTAATTTGCAAAACAATTCTGCTTTGCAGTCAACGAAGAAATTCCTACTGTGTCTCTCCTTACTTAGTCTAAATTGCCCACACCAGAAACTCTACCAATTTCATTGCCATTTCAAGCACATATTTCTTATTAGAAATTCAAAGAACTTCCAGGAAACGTCTGTTTCCAAAGGAGGTAAAGGGAACAGCCCAGAGATGCTACAGTGAATGAACCATGTACGTCAGAATGAACAACTAATGCAGAAAAGCAACAGATGTGTCTTAAACCACTTCTAAATTGTTACTTTTAGGAAAGATAATGCAGACCCAGCAAGGAGGAAAGATAATGCAGACCCAGCAAGGAGTTTCTGGAATGAGATGAAATTATCAGCATTACAAAGCAAAGATTTTATGACTAGTAAGTAACCAAGTCCTTTTCATGAAAAGACTGAAAAGATTCCGCTAGCATCTCTGATTCACAGTTGGGTGAGTGAAAAAAAGTCATAATGGCATGAACTTGACTGAGGTCGTAACTCAGAACTGTGGCACTTCAGAGCAAAACATTAGAATGCAATAAATTTAAACAGAAAAATGAAAGAGGATGTAACCAATATTTAAACTTCAATTTTCTGGTGCAGCAAAGAGCATTGCTGGACAGGATGAGAATCCATTTCTTTGCTCAAAACTTTCCCACACAAGGACTGGAAACTCACATTTTGAATCCTGAAAAAAGCTTTCATTTTATATTTTTACATTTCCTTTCCTTTTTTTTTTAATGCTTTATTAATTATATATTTACCAACAACAGAAAAGGAAGCTCTGGCTGATCCCTCCACCACATTTGTAGGTAGATCTAGAGCAACATCTTGACTAACCACATCATCTGTGTAGAAAAATAGTAAGTGTATTGAGATCATTTGTATAGGAACATTGCTTATAGCAGTGAAATGCTCCTGGCAGAAATTGCACAGTGAAAAGTTACAAGACAGAGACATCAATAGATAGAAACTCACAGATGTTACCAAGAATATCAAGAGAGAAGGCAGCACAGAAAAGGCAAAATTCTGAAAAACAGACAAAATTGTGCAGTAACTGTCCTCGCTCAAAACAAATCAGGTGAATGGGGTGAGGCTGTAGTGTCTGTGAACCCTGGGGATTTATTTCTTCAGTGAGACAATGGGGAGAGCTTCTGAGAGTGAGGGTCAGGGCTGCTTTGGTGCCTCTTTTAGGCAGAGCTTCCAGGAAACTTTGGAAAATCTTTGCTGTCAGTGGTGAGATGGTGTGGAAGGGAACATTACCTTTCCTCTCCCATTCCCACTAGAAGTGGAAAGCTGCAGGCTACAGTTATCCTTGCAATAGAGGACAGCAGTCAATATAAGTGCATGAAATGCAGGACAGATTTTGCACTAAAAGGTCATCTCCCTTTGATAGCTTCATAGCAGCCTTCCTTCAGCATCTGAGCACTGGTCTAAGTGACATGGACCACCAGATCACACGGGAATTTTTTAGCAGGGAATTGAACTGTAACACTCACACTAGATGTCATTTGGGCAACTCTGTGGGAAAGTGGAGGGACAGCATCAACGAGCACTGCAGGAAAGAGTGCACACTCCAACCTTCCTCTCAGGACAGCAGTATAATCTTACCTTTTGTACAGATTAGGGAGGTTTGGGTCTTTTCCCTTCTGATGCCTTCAGGCTGTGTGACAATTGGAAGAAGAGATGTGCAGTGGATGAGAACAAAGCATACAGAAGAAATGCAGTGACAGAAGAGCCACCCCCCACCCCAACCATCATAAGAGAGATGGATTGAAGCAACGGTGTACAGGTTCATACTTGAATTGGATGGAGTCCCTGATTTCCATTTTTATCTCTGCATGAGAGAGACATGCACTTACCAACACCCACTGATCCTCATGGAAGAGGACATCAGATGGGAGTGGACTTGGTCTTAAATTGAACAGCCAGACCTATCCCAGCCAGATGAAAGTGAAGCCAAGACAGGAGTTCTTTAAGGGACCTGAAAAACTTTTACTTGTTTTTTGGTACTTTTGCCACAATTTTTCTCTCCTCATGAAAAGGAGTACAGGGTGAACAGCAAGACCTCTCAGCAGTACCTCAACCAACAATGTTCTGATCTGAGTGTCCCTGTAGTCAATACTGATGTTCCTAGGTGCTTTATCTCCGCAAGCTTCGTCATCCTCAGTCTCTGCAGTAACACTGAATTCCACATTACCTTGAACAGTAACAAAAAAGGAGGAAAAAAAATGGACCTCTAACTTGCAGAAGGATGTCTAAACTAAGAAATTTCATCTGATAATGAATATCTACAGATATTAAGTAGTGCAGTTTAATGAATAGTCAGTCACTCTACGTGAGATATATGGGAAGAGAACTGATCTCTGAAAATGAGAATGAGATAAACACATTGCAGCTGTGGAAAAGCTCTGTAGCACAAACAGCTAGAAAGAGCAGTGGTAGACCAAATTCTTCAGGTTGGAAGAGAATTATGTTTTCCAGGTGATGTAGAAATTGATTAGTATCACTGTCAGGACAGAAAACCAGATAGATTCAAATACACTTACCAATTCCTCTAGGGAAAATATTCCAGACATAGGTCTTTCTTTGTTTGGCACATACACATCCATCATCCTCTGCGGAGATGAGTTTGGCCTGATAAGCAAGGGAATCTGCCAGCAAAACATTAATCTGAGAACAGAAAGAGGATTGTGATGGGATAAAGGTTTTGTACGATAAGCAAATGGTGCTTTATTGTTAGAGCAGGGTGATATAGTTCCTGCTTGTGTCCAGTATTAACAGTGTAGAGCAGATTTCAGGCCTGGGATGATGGTGTTAGACGAATCATCCAGCAGATGTAACCTTAACAGTATTCCCTTTTACTTCTCATTACATTCTCCACTGAGATGTTAAATATCCTATGCATACACCTGATTCCTGATCACAATATTGAGTCATATTCATTTGACCTGGTGCTAATGGCTTTGAATTAACTTGCAAAGGAAACCACTGATTAGTGTTGTAGGAGCACTTGAAAAACAAGATTAAGACATGAAAACCTTGATGACAGAGGTTTTTTTGTTTGTTTTTTAGGATGTTTAAAACCCTAGGCCTTTTTCTGTTGTTGTTGTTGTTAGGTCAAGCTGTTAACAGAGTTTGAGAAAAATGTTCCTATATTGTGTGTTGATTTTTTCTCCTTTGGTGGTGCTCTCCTTGTGAGACTGGCAGACTGATTTTAGCATTGAAATCAAAGCAGAATAAATCTAGACTCTATACCAGACTCTTTTTTTTTTTTTTCAGGATTCCTAAATACAACATAAGAAACAAGAAGTCAAACAGGAAATCCCTGTTTTTCTTTCTTCAGGTATCCTTTAAACCCTGTGTAAGCTCCCTCCATGCAGAGGTGCAGTGCATCTGTGGTCTGGAGCCATTCTGCCTGGAAAATACTGAATATTGAGAGTACAGTACTGCAGTGCCTGGGACCAGTAGCTCTTCTAGCTGGACAGATACTCTAGGGCAAGTGCTGGACTTCTGTCCTCCCTGTTTTGGTACTTTTGGAAACTTTTGTCCCAGAGAAGAAGTGTTTATCAGCTCTCTACTTGTTGCTTTTCCCACTTTCTTCTGTTTGACAAGCACAAACCCTTCACTTCCTTCTTCACACTTTCATATAAATCCCTTAAGAAAAGACTCCACTAAAACCACTGATGGCTTTCATGACTGTGGATGATGAAAGTTACACTCTGCAAAGCTCTGAACTCTTTTCTCTGAGGATCTTGGGACAGTTGTATATGCCCATCATAGTCACAGTTCACCCAGATCTCCCTCTGCTTTGTAGTGGTTTAGAAAGACAAATCCAGTCAGGATAATCTATCATTAGATAGAATGAGCAGTACATCAGTGAAGAGCAGGGGAAGATACAGTCCTCTAACCCCTGCCCATGGCAGGGAGGTTGGATTAGATGATGTCTAAGGTCCCTTCCAGCCTAAGTTAATCTATGATTCTATGATCTACGCCAATCATTTGGTGAAGTTTCTTTGCAGATGGGGTAAAGTCTAGGAATGTGGGCAGAAGTACACACCTTAATGCAGTGGTCAAGGTAGTTGAAGACATTGGCTCTGAGCAGGAAATCTTCTCCTCGTATGATAGAGTATGGCAAGGTCAAGTCCACAAAGAAAGGCTGGAAAGCTGTCAGAGTGGTAGGCACAGACACACCAAATCCAACCAACTCTTCTACACAGAAGGCACTGGCCTTCCATTCAGTGATGGTGTCAGGAATCGTGTATGAGATACTGGCTTTTCCAGAATTGCTGGTGAGAATGGATAAATGATGAGTTTAGAAAGGGTAAGTTACATACAACTTGCCTCTCAGTAGAGGCAATGTGTTTTGAAAACCACCACTACCCCTATTCTGTCTGCAGAAATCTGACATCCAAGTTCCCCCAGAACTTATCACCCAAATATTCTGAGAAAAGCTCACATGAAAGTTCTTTTGCCCATCATTTCCCTGAGTTTGAAAAGAAAATTCAGAATTCCTGTTCTATTGTTCTATTTTTAAATAGAGGTGTTCTTTTCTTGGGAAAGGAATACCTTTCATGGCATACACATTGTGGCAATAGATGTCTTTGGGGTTAGGGTAATTTTATCATGGAAAAGAGGTGGTCAAGTGGTCAGATGATGATAAAAAAAGCTAGGTCTTCCAGGTCAGAAGGTAAAAAGAGGTGGCAAGGAATTGTCACCGTGCAGGACATGAAAGGACATATTTAGTAACTCCTAAAAGAAAGGTAAAGAGAGAGGGAAGAAACAGTACTCACTTAATTAGGACTATATCCCAAATCCAAGTTTCAGGGAAGAACTCCCGAATAGTCTCAAGGATGAGTGTCTTCCCACGCTCCTCTCTAGCAATTTCGGCTGGTAAGAGATAATGGGAATTTAGTCAAACCTGGTTTATATAACAAAGACTCTCAGAAAGGACAGGTATATATGTATATATATGTATGTACATATACATATGTATGTATATATGTACGGGCCAGTATGAAGGATGATTAGTGTTTACTCATTTCTTCCTAAGTGGTAATGCCACACATATAAATTAATGTCCCTAATGTAGCTCTGAGTTAGGTATAACATGGTATCAGAGAAAGAAACTTGACAAAGTTCTTTGGTCTCCAGATATAAGTGGGAGACCTAAGGCTAGAACTCAGATCTTTTAGCTCTTAGATCTCTTCGCCATCCACTGCTGCACTGTCTTTTCAAATAGTCTCCAGTCAGAAGGGAATCAGTGTCAACAGTGTTATTTTTAGGTGACACTAACTTGCTGATACTTCCCAGCATGAAGCGGACATGAATCACAAGCATAGACCCTAAAGGCTTTTTCAGGCATTAACCATTTTCCTAAGCCATCTCATTCTGTGCCAGGACAATATTCAATATCAGCGTGATTCATAAGTACTGCCTATTGTCCTTGTCACATGAATACTGCTTCATTTAAGGAGAAAAGTAAAAATCTCTTTCCTGTCCCCTCTATTACCTGATGTTTTGACATGGTGTGTAGAAGCCATGAACCCTGAATTCAAGAAGTGTGTCAGAGGTCTTACAGTCTCACTAGTACACACAACTGGTTGTCGAACCTTTGAGTTGGTAAAAAATTTTATGCCCATATCCTGTAAAAAATACATTTCAGTGTTAGCCATAACTATACCTCAGCTGAGGTCTACTCCATTCCTCCTCCATTTCCCATTACTGCCTTTCCACCACAGAGATGCCCATAGACCTCTATGCAAACACTTGTGGGAGCTTTGTGCGTGCTGGGAAATCACATTAAGCACCAGAGTCAGTTGAGGTGTCCACAAGGAGAGTTTGTTGTGTGTGAGTTTTACTAACACCATAATTTGCAGAAAACCTAAAGCTATGAAAGTGGAAACTCACTTCAACTGGTTTAAATAAAACACAGAACATTTACCCTGAGGAACTGATACACATCTGGGCCTAATCCAGACATTACAGGTGTGTAATACAAGCCCTTGTGAAAGATGTTGTCAGATGAGACACAGGGTTCTTGGGGGTCATCTTCTAGATTGATCCCTTTGAAGATGTAGCCTTGAAGGTCTTGCAGGGGATGCAAGTTGTATATCTGTGAGGGGAAAGGAAAACCAAAACCTCTGTGTGTGTAAAGATCAGTTCTGATTACACCATCATATGCTGCAAATTGCCAGATCTGAAATGTTGGTCTTTTTGAAAAAATGCTCTGTTTCCTGGACTGCCTGAATTGGCCTAACAGCTGGATCTAGAGGGTGGTGGTCAGTGGCACAAAGTCTACTTGGAGGCCAGTAACTAGTGGTAAACCTCAAGGGTGAAGACTGAATCATAGAATGTTAGAATAGTTTGGATTGGAAGGGACCTTTAAAGGCCATCTAGTCCAACCCCCCTGCAGTCAGCAGGGACATCTTCAACTAGACCAGGTTGCTCAGAGCCCCATCCAACCTCACCTGGAATGTTGCCAGGGATGGGGCTTTTACAAAGACTGCTTCTAGACTTAAGTGACCATCTTATCTGCAGCCTTCTATAGCAGCTTCAGCATAGTCCACTCCTGAGTCCAGGGCTGCTCAACATCTTCATTAATGATCTGGATGATGGGGCATGATGGAAGTTTGCTGATGACACAAAAGTGGGAGGGAATGGCTCATAGGCCAGAGAGCCATTCTGCTAGAGACCAGTCACTACTTAAATGAAATCGTACATGAAAGAGGACTTTTAACTACCAAGAAACAAAAGCTATGTATTGCTTATTACAGATGGTTCATGACCAGAACGGGCAAAAAGCAGAAGTCTAACAGTCTAATGATCTCAAGTGGAGAAACACTGTAATGGAGGAGGCTGAAACAGTGGAAGGAGACAACACCTTTGTTCGGGCAGCTTACCGTTTCTGCAGACAGATCTGCCTCAGACTTCAGGAGTAGCACGCTCTGATCCACTGCCCTCACAGCACAGAAGGAGTTGGCAGCAGCTTCAATGACTAGGCTGACATTGGAAGCTGAGCGTGTCCGCTTTTCAGAGAATTGCAGCTGGACCTGAAATTTATTGAACAGATGTTGGTGTGTCTAATCCCTACTGCTTGGGGCTGCTCTGGGTGTGTGTGAAGGGAGAGCAAGAAGAAGAGTAGAAGGCCCTTCTGTTAAGGTGGACATTGTCTGCCTGGAGAGACATGTCTGGTCTCCACAGCCTCTATTCGAGGCCAGGCCTCAAAAGAGAGACCAGGCCTCTGCTGTAACCAGGGCTGACATGATAAGCACGCTTAGACTGCTATGTTAACCTACCTCAACTGATTTAAAATAAAGGGTCATTCTGTTACTGCTATCTTCAGACCTTATTATGACACAGACTACATGTAATAAGCATTACAGTGAGAAAATCATATTTCTACTAGGTCCATGGCCCACCCTAGAAAATATTCAAACTGATTTTGTTTTGAATCCATTCTGAGCAAAATCTATTTCACATTTGTGTTAGGTAAGAGGGAAAAAATAGGAGAGAAGGACCACATCGAGTAACTGGAAACATTTTGTTTCATCTCACTTGTTTTGTCTCCTCTTAATGTTTCATCTATTTCATCTTTTAGGAACTGAAGAGTAGAAAAATCCTAGGGGTGAAATTTGATTTCAAAATGACAAATGAAAATGTACAAGTAGAAAAAACACAGAAGGAAAACAAACACCAGATTGCTAATTTTCCTTTTTTTTTTTTTTTCCCTATATGTATTCAGTTCTGATAAAACCCAAATTGCATTTTTCAACAACAACAACAACAAAAAGTAAAAAAAAAAATTAAACAGTGAAGAGGGATAATGCTAAAGTGTGTTCACTGTGCTAAAGGACAGACAGTTTAAATTAAATAGGACACTAGTATAGTTTAAAAGCAGCAGAAACCATTTGGGAGTAGTGTAGATTTCCTGAAAAACAGTTTTTAATGTTGAAAGAAGATTTACAAAGTCCGGGGTGTGGTGCTAGAGGAGATATATAAGGCCAAAGAGAAAATGTAGAGAGTGGTGTTGATGTTGAGAGAAATGAACAGAAACAAGAAATAAAACTGGAAATCTGCTATGAATGTGTGCACAGATAATTTTTATTTATCTGACAGCAAGAAACCCTCACAGTATCTTGATGCCTCTCACCTTGTTTTTGAAACACTTCTCAACTGGAAATTGGATGCTGTCTGCCACCAGCTCCTTGGCAGGGTGTAAGGTATATACCAACAGCCGAAAGGCTGGAGCCATTTTCTCACTGACCACAAGTGGGATGGTGAAAGTGCCATTTTGATCTGTTAGAAGACAGAAAAGAACTGATAAGGAGAGAAGCGCAAAGATCTGCTGTAGTAATAGCCATCCTAACCTGGCATATAGCTGTATCAGCCTGTTGAGCAATCTGTACTTGGACAACAAACTGAAACATCCTGGATGTGCCAGGAGGTGACATGCCTGGTCCAAGATCCCAGTGCTTTCAGATTTATTGTGAGTTTGAACATTGCAGCTAGATTCAGATAGACCCCTCAGCCAGACACTCTGCATTCCCTACATTATCCTTTGGGAAGGTCTTTCCAGGATGCAACTTCGTGACTTATATTCACTGAACTATATATGTTTCCATGCACATATGCATGGATGGAGAGAGATACAGCTCTTCCCAACATCTGGGAAGTCTTGCCTTGATCCTCAGTTCAACCATCCCTATTTTTTTTTTCCTTTCTTTTTCAATTTTAAATGCAGAAACATGGCTTAGCAACTTAACTTACCGGGCTGGATATTAACTTTAATTTCCCCTGTAAGGACAATCCTGCCTTTTGCCATGCCCTGTGCAGAGAAGAGCAATACATTTATGGGTTAGTAGAAGCTGGAGGGAGAAAACATCAACCAAGTTCAGTGTACATTGACAGGACAATAAAGGCACGTATATAAGGTGGTTTCAAATGCTTAAACATCAGCCTTAGGGCACGTTTTGTGCTTCCACTGCTGCAGCTACTGCTGGGGCCCTTGTCATTGGTCAGGAATCAGAAGGAAAAGGAAGGGAAGAGGGATGGCAGAGAATATAATAAAGAGTTTCTTGGAGGGAAAAGATAAGAAACATGGTCTGAGACATTACAAAGGTGATTCCTTACTATGAAATAGGGAAACATGGCCAGAGGTAAGAGTAGTTTTTCCTGAGTGGGTAGCTTTGCAAAACAACCTCAGTGCTGTTTCTGTTCCTGTGGCCATTGCATTGGCTGGTGGTCCAAAAGCTGGAAGAGCACTCATGGATGTGGATAGACTGCCAGATAGCTGCCTGGTCAAGATCTTTCAGCAAAACATGCAACCACCACACACTCACCACGTAGTAAAAGTTCATAGTGTTGATGTTCTTGTATCCTTCCATGTTCAAGATATAGTGCACAGTGAGCATCTTCCTCTTCCCACATCTCAGCTCTTTCCATAAAGGCTCAATCCTCATAAAACTGCTAGTCCAGGAGTAGAAGCGCTGAACGGAGAGAGAAGCATCAGGGTAGGAAGGCTCTATCCAACCTTCAAAGTGGCAATGGTCATTGGTTTTATATGTTGCCTGATGAGGAAAGAGAGTGGGGAAGAAAAGAAAAAGAAACATATGTTACTGGGGGAATTATTATCACATACTGCTATCAGAATTATTAGTTCACACAATGCACATATTTTAAAATTACATATAAAGCCAAACTAGTAAGGATAAAGCAGCACAATAGTCTTGCAGACTTTCAGTGAGCCGTTACATTGCAAAAACTTGTGTTTTCCTCACTTTTATAGCATTTTTTGAGAGCTCTTGAACACGTAATAAGTCAGAGCTTAACCTGAACTTAAACCTCATCCCATCTTTTTTGGGTTCGGTTTGAGAGCAGCTATTTTTGTCACTCTTCAGCCTTGCTTTGTACTCACTTTCAGATTGATCTCGGGATCAAACATTTTGGATGTGTCAATGCTAAACTCTGCAACGCCATTATGATCAGTTGTGAAGTTGTCTGTGTTCTTGTTGTTGACAAATAGCTGAATAATCTCATTGGAAATAGGAGAGTTGTCTTTGTCTACCAGCTTGATCTGTAGAAGAGAATACAAGACATGTTCAGTGTGTTATCATTCTGTAGGTAGATATTAATGTTCTGTACTCCTTTGCTCTCCAGACAGCAGAATTGCTTTTTCTTCTCCTTTTTCTACTCAAGAACATGTGATGGCACCAGGACAGGGACTGAAATCTGCTGCATTTTGAGGAATTATGAGTATCAGTGACTTCCAGACAATTGTTCCTCTGATATGACCCTCAAGGGTTTGTTTTGGGGTTTTTTTTGCACAAAAGTGAAGCAGCTGCCCAAAGCCATTGTCAACAGGTTTGTTTTGGAGATATGACATCCCAGTCGTCTACTATGTGATTTTCATCATGTTTAACCTTTAGTATGTGTGAAATTGTGTGTGTTTGAGGAATTCACTGTGGCATATCACCCCAGGGAACCTGTTGACTCCCGTTCTCCAGTAAGGAGTCATAAGGTGTGCAGCAATCTAAAGACTGGAGTGGGAGTGGAAACCAAGTGAGAAAGTTATATAGACAGAGGGGAAAAAAATCCTTGAAAGACAATCTCTTTTCTCCTTTCAGTACTACTGGTAAGATATCCCTTTACCTTTTTCTTCTTGAAAAAAATGCTGAAGTAAAGGAAAGAGGGAGATTTATCCCTATTCCAAAACAGAAAATCATGAAAAAGCTTTTTGAGACAGAAACTGATATTTCCTTAATTTCCTTTCACTTTTTTTTTTTTTTTTTAAATTAATTTCTCTTTGGCATATAATGGTCTCTGAAGGGAGAGGCAGTGATTTATACCATACTTAATGGATTATTTTGATCCAAAGTATATCTGGCAGAATGAAACTCAGAATAAATTAATACTCTCCAGTACTCAGAATTACCAATAGGGCACTGTATATAAAGAAAGAAGATTGAGGAGAATCATCCCCCCCCCCAACCCAAACAGTCCCATCACTGTTGTTATGTGATTGCCTGTTCATCATCTTCAATACAAGCTTTCTATACCCTTGCTTACCTGTCCAAAATAAGGAATTCCTCTTCTGTAGTGGTGATCCATGTTCTCAAATTGTATACTGCTCATCACCCGAGTTATGGAAATAGACCGAGTAGCTGTAAGTTGCAGACCTGTAAAACATGTCCAGAGTTAAGAGAAGCGTATCTTGTCCTGCATATAGCTGCATCAGAGCCAACATTTGCCTGGGGATGCTCACTGTGCTTATAAATATTGATCTTCTTTGGGAAGACATCCTTGTAGTCATCATGCAGAGGCTGAATGCCTCCTAGTCTCCTCTTTGACCACACCACCGTTGCTGTTTCTGACTGTCTAGAAGGGATTACCTGTTCCTTTCTCTGTGACAATGGCTTTCACATCAAGATTCCTCATGTAACCAATGCGATTTAGTTCAAAGATGTTGGAACTGAAAACCTGTGAGAGGCAGCCCTCTGTCTCCAGCTGAAAAGGGAAGAAAACAAACTCAGTTACCAAGGATCACAGCTTTCAAAGGATGCTGGCAATACATGGGACTCTACTGAGTGAAGACTTTTCCCACTATTTTAACATGGTTTTTACAGGACTGATCGAGACATCACTGTCCACACTTTTCAGATGGGAAACTGAGTCATGAAGAAGGAACATGTCAATTCTTCTTCAGGCCTGTAGGAAACCAAGAGAAGTGCCCTGAGTTCCTAGCTAGTGATCTAAGCAAATGGATGAGTAGAGTGAAGTGAAACATGAAAGAGAGAAAGAAAAGTGTGATGAGCAAAGCAATAACACATGAAAGAGGACAGTTATAAGGAGGAATAATAATTATGTATCATACATCTTTGGTAAATGATTGACAAACTGGACTTTTCTTGCACCTCCCATATGAATCAAAATCCCTGCACACACTGAGCTGGACTTTTCCTTCAACAGGCTGGCCATAGGTGTACCTAGGGAAAGAGGAAATGGGTCTATGAGCTGATGCTTGAAAAACTGTCTTAAAGTAACATATGCAGGAATAGATCCAGGATGAGCAGTGAGAGAATGGAATTGTTTCACAGGCTTTTTCCTAACTCCCCTGCTGCTACAAAATGATAGTACAACTCAGAAGCTGAAATATTAATGAGTTCTATTTCATCCCTAAACCCATGAACCAAACCCATACTTTAAATGCAAAAATAAATACCTTTATAACCATGATGGAAAGAGATGGCTACTGACCAAATTATAACTGTTGTCTCCTCTCTTCAGCTTAGGCTGGAGTTCTAGACTCACTGAAATCAAAGCAAGACTCCTCATATCTACAAGGGGATCAGTATTTCAACCCCGATTTTAGAGTAAGCAGGGCCCTTCTGAAGGACTAAGCTTGGAAGACAGCTGGAACCCTAAGACCCCTGCTAGAATTTAGCAGTGGTTTGCTGTCTCCCTCTGAAGTGGTTTATTGAGAGTGGACACATCCTACTTTAGTAGGGGCCTCTCAAAAGATTTCTTCAACACACAAAACACCAGTTGGAAGAGAACAATCATACAGTAAAATGAGCACACAAGTAAATGAAAGCTCCAACCACTAAGTCAATCCTGACCAACCTCTTCTGAGGCCCTATTTATTTTGGTCTTTTCTCTAAGCCCTATCTCTTTCCCCAGTCCTTGGAAAGTTCTTGGAAAGTTCTTGCTCTTTGGCAGATTTTCTAACTGCTCTGTACCTGTTACTTACACTCCACAGACTTTCACTGTGAACTCTGAATCCAGGACTGTAAGGCTTTCTGGTGCAGTGACTGTGACATCAAATTTTGGCAACACTAGGACAAAGAATGCAAAGAAAAAAAACAACACTGGCACATGGTAAACTTGCAGGCTCTCCTGAGATGAAAGAGAAAATGAGAATATATCATCAGTGCTAGTCACAGACAGGATAGGATCTCAGAATGCAGTGCCACAACAGTCAAGATGTGGCCTGACCTGCAAAAGCTCACTAAAGTATTTCTGCAAAGCTTTGAAGAGAAGTCAGGCCTTCTGAGATGAATCCTCTGATGTCTAGATGCCTTGCAGAGCTTTGGCCAAAAAGTTTATGGACATGGCCAGGAGTAGGTTAGTTTGTTGCAGTGAAATTTGCAATTAATTTATTGTTTTGTTGTGCAGATTATATTCCTGGCTGAATCTGTGAAAAATGGTTAATTTATCTTCTTTGTGTTTTTTAGTTGGTGTCCCCCTCCCCCCGATCTAGTTCTTAATGACAACATTTGCCAGAAAGATGTTTGAAATTTTACCAGTCAAAAGGGTTGATTGATAGGGGCTTGTCTCTAATAATGTTTTCTCCTCTAAATAAAAACAATGGGTGGCATTTACCATATTCCTCCACAGGGAATGAGTGACTTATTTTATCTCCCGACTTCTTTGCTACAATAATTTTGTAGTTCCCCAGGATAGGCTCTTCAGTAAGTGGGAATTCAATCTGAATAATGTTCATCTCTGATGTCACATTTTGCCACTGAAAGATCCTGTTGTCCCGTGGATCCTGAAGAAAAAAAAAAAAAAAAGAATATAGACTCACAGTTTGTTTGCTTTGGAAATATTTTCCTACTAGCACACAAAGGCAGGAACAAAGAAAAAATAGGGCAAGTTGCTTTAACTTACTGGAGAAGTGGCTTGATGAATGTGCATTGAGATAAATTATGCCTTTGTACTCATTATTTACGTTGCTAGATTCTCATCTGTTGATTTCAGATTTAGGCATCCTCTGCCAGCCTAAGTATTATTCTCAATCATTAGAGGAAATTGCACAATAATTGTCTTCCCTGCTCTTTAGTATATAATTACTCTAGTTCTGTGTCCAGGGGGGAGAGAAAAAATTCTTCATGCTTCCCCTTCAGACAAGCTTATCCCCCACAAATCTTGGCTGTTAGCAACCCAAGTTTTTTGGTGTTTTGTTTTTTTTTGTTTGTTTGTTTTGTTTGTTTGGGTTTTTTTGAGCTACTGGAACAAGGAAGCATTTCTTCTGCATTCACTGGGGTGTCATTTGCCTCTCAGTAGCTGTTATGCTGGTTAGACTAAAGAAAACTCATTCACAGGATTTCCTTGAACTCCTTAAAACACTGACTGCAGAAGAACACGTGTAGAACTCAAATATCTATGTGTCACTGCAAACAAAATAAAGTCACTTAAATTCATGGTAAAACACAAAACATGAACTGCAATTGTTATTTTAAAAATCACCACAAAATGCCACAGAAGTGCTAACATAGGTTATACTTGTATCCACAACCTGTATTTGTTTGTAGCTTTCAACAGCACTCGAGTTATGAAAAAGCTATACCCCCAAAATAAGTTGAGCAAACTGGAGGAGATGGAGTGGAGTCAAAGGCAGGCATAAGAACAGTACAGCTATTGACTGCTGAAAGGAATATAGGTATGTTTTTCTTGTTAGTAAGGCTCAAACAGCAACCTGGGATTTATAAAGTTTCTGATCATTTCTGCCAGCGTAGTCAGGAGCAATATTTGGCTGTATGTAGACACATACAAACCAACGTTGGCACATATGCCCTAGATTTTGGGTTAAAATGCATAATACAGTACAAAGAGAAAAAAAAAAATCTTACCTGAACTGCAATCAAAGGGTACTGAAAGAGGAAAAAAAAAATGGGAGAAGAGATTAGGTGGCTGAACAAACATGGACTCATTTTCCCCAGGATTGTAAGAAATGTATAACCAATAATCAGTATAATACACATCATCAGAGATCCTAATTTCTTATTTTAACCCATTTAATGGCAGTTTTAATTCAATATGAAGATTATATAAAGGGGAGAGATGAAATGAGAATGTTTGGGCAGTTTCTAACCATACTGGATTTAGTTCAATCCCAGAGCAGCTGAGTAAGAGTTACAGAGGTGCATGCAAACCATGATTCAGGCTTCTTTGAGCTTATATCTTCATTCTGCTTATTAGCACCAGCTCTTTTGGTAACACTGTGCTGTGTCTGCATTACAACCACACGAGAGGAGAAGAGTAAAAACCCTTCTATCTCTTGTCTTATGTACTATGAGCATGAAGACAGCTTGCTGGTGAAGAGAAGAGAGCCTCTGATGAGTTTGTGCTCACAACTTCCATGTCCACAACAACTTTCATTTCCATTTCCCCATTTCTAAAATGGGCAAAGTAGCAGTTGGATGACTTAACATTTTTTGCAAGCAACAATTCCTGAAGAGTAGTATCAGGAGACAGAACCATGGGTCAGAGCTAAAATAATATCTGCAGCAACAAAGAGGAGCATTTTTTGAACCTCTTTCCCAGCAATAGCAGTAGGTGTTGTGTCAGGAATCCAACCTTGTAGGGGGCTGCTTGTAGCATGTGCTTAGGAAATTATGCTAATCTTTTGCATTTAGTCTCTGTAATATCTCATTGTATCAACAGCAAGTGTTCATTTAAAATTTGAGAAGAGATTGTCTCCCAGAAATTTTAAATACAGGTCAGTATTACTGGTCACTCACCATCTCCTGAACAGGTTTAAAATTGAAATCCAGGGCAACAACACGAAACATCACTGGAATGACAAGGAACAGCATGTCAGCTTTAACTGTAATTTATTTGACCTGAACACTATGTTTCACATTCATTAGCACTCCCAGTTTCCCCGAGATCTTCTAACAGTCCCACTTGCACAGGTTGCAGGTAATGAAATGCATCTGAAAGTAAAAGAATCCTACACAGACTTTGCCAGGGGGAATTTCCCCTAGCCTTGAGTTCATACACACTTTCATTAAAGTGTGCTTAGCCTCAGAGAAAGAGAATGACTGAATGAATAAGAACTGTGCAGGTCAGGCAGCACCAAGTGACAGCTATAATTCTTTCAGTAGCCATCCGCTGGGTGTAGGCAAATTTGTTCCTCTTTATTTCCCTCATCTCTAAAGCAGTGTTTGTTGCTTTGAACATAGGAAAGATTCAGATATTTCCAGAACTAGGTGAAGTTTCATTTTTATCTAGTGCAGTTTAACTCCTCTTAGTTTAATTTGTTCTCATTTTGTACGTGTTTTGCATTACTTTTTGGTTTTGTTTTTGCAAGAGAAAAACTGAAAGTATAGCAATGAGGAAAAACATAAAAATATATTTAGAAAATCTCCTTACAAAGCATTACTTTTTTTATCATTTAATTTAATCTACTGTTTCCCCCACCTCCAAACCAAGCCATCTGATAAATAATCAACTCATGTCTGATGAACACCTTGGTGGCACCAAATTCTAATTGCTAAATTTTTTTTCATGCTACTTATCTATGCAGATAGAGCTTATCCCTAATTAAAGTATAGCTGATCCAGACTAATGGCTGTATTATGTGGCTTGCCTCTGAAAAAAAAGTATTCTTACAGGGTTTCCTACAGTGTTCTGAGTGCTAGAAGCCTTAAAGACGAGAAGTGAATTAAATAACTGATCTAGATAAATGGTTCTTTGCATACGTGGACCTCTGCTTGATGGCCAGATGAGAAGTATGGATAGGTGAATAGCATAAGTGCAGGAAAAACAACAGCATAAAAATATGAAGTCCAAAACCATCAGAACTCAGAAGGTAGATAGCGTGATTTTGTCTTTAAAGACTTATAATTAATTTTAAAAGAATGGATTTCACTCTTGGTCTTGCTGGATGTCTGGCATCACAGACAGAAGACTGTGGGAGTATTGTTTTATGCCAGGCATGTAAGTAGTGATTTAATCACCTCTTTTCACTATCTTGACCTGCCACCTGTCATGAAACAGCAGCAGTAAAAGCTTCTGTCTTCTGTCAGATGGGAGGAAGGGATAAAGAAAACAATAGAGACCGTGGGATGACAGTCTCCTGCCTGTCATCCTGAAGATGAGTCTCTGATCTCCACAGTAAATACTTGTAACGTTTTTAACAGACACTCTGAAGAAACTGCCTGGACTGTAGCTTGGTCTGAAAAACAACCAGCAGTGAAATTCTATCTGAAGAAATAGCTTTCTAAGGGACATGTTATAAACTAAAAAGATATTCACCATTCTGTCCTGGTTTATAGATGGGTTTGTCTGTCTGCACGAAGACAAAGCTTTCTGTGTTCCAGATCATCACTGACCGCCGCTCTTCTAGGCTGACTGTGGTGCCCTTGGCAGAGAAAGAAATGAAAGCCAGTGGGGCAGAACTGGCAGGAGGAATCTGTGAGGAAAAAGAAAAACGAGGGAAGGTTTCTAGTCTTGAAGTCATTTGCTCCAGAATATGACTGTGGCCTGGGCTCCTACAGAGACACCCATCTCCATTCCACCAACTTCACTACCTTCCATCACCTTTCTTGGACCTTTTTTATTTCTTATGTCTATTAAAAATGCCTCCTCCTCTGTTACTATATGTATCTTCCCTGCTTCCTTTTTCCTTCAACAAGTCTTATTTCATCTGTTGCTCGTTCCTCTCCTGTACTCTCTGCTCTTAACTTTCTTGTCCCCCCTTACACTTATTTTCCACTGGGAAATAAATATAAGTTACCGTGAAGTTGAAGCACTGTAGACCATTGCTTGCTGTCATGGTTTTCTCAAAAATAGTGGAGTTAACAGCACCATGTTCTAGGGTGATTCTGACGGATAATGTCTCATTGAGGTTAAGGAAGTGCAGGCAAATCTGACCTGGGGAGTCACTTTGGAGGACAGCAGGCACCATCAGGACATACTGCCTATGATATCCAAAGGTCAAAGGTGATTATATGATAGAGAAAGGAGAAACAGCCTCACCAGGATGAAACAAATAGAAAGCATTGTTATTATTCATTACCCAACAATTAGTTTAGAAAAAATATAGAACATTCTGCCAGTGCCCCATGCTCCTGCCCTGCAGATCAAAACTAGCCCAGCCCTAAGTTCCCCCCACAGTTCTGCCAGTGCCCCCAACTCTTGGTCTTTCGCCTTTCATTTGAGTCCTAGACTTGCTTGCTTTTAGCAAAACACACTGCAGTTACTACTGCTATTGTCTTTTCTGAATACACGTCAACTTCTGTGGAAGTTCTGCAAGAGGAAGAGGGACTGCTTAAATGAGAATAATTAGCTTGTCATCCACATTTGAGTTTAACTTAGCCCTCCAGATATAAAAGACAAGTCATGGCAGTACTTAATATTTGAAATAAAATTAGTGACAGTAATTACCACTGTCTTTAAAGCCTTATCATGAATACTCTTAGTAATAATATGGTAGTTCTTACGGCTCAGGGTCCTTTGCAGCTGTTACATGCAGGAGAAGAATAGTCAAAAGAAACTTCAGCCACATTTTTCTCACTGGGAGACAGAAGAAAGAGATAAGCTCTCTTCCCAAGAAACAATTAATTGCCTACTAATTTAAGAGCTCTGCAACATTCCTCAGCAAGGGCTCCAGAGGAAAAAAGTTGTCTCTTCAACTCCTCCCTGGCTCCTTTCTTAGATGTTAGTGCCTTTATAATTGCAGCAAGGGGTGGAGATCCCAACCTATCCTACAGCTGGCAAGAACCTCCCCTAACCCTACTGCAGCCTAAACCAGCCTGCTGTCTTCAGACTATAACACTTTACTGCACCTCTCTGAATGTCTGTGCTTAATGTCTTTAGTGGTCTTGTTTTCAAGGTGAGGGGGCTTTGTTTGTGTACACTGAGGTTTGGCACTGTACAGCAATACACCAAATGACCTAAACCAGAATAAGTCTGTTAAAGATTTGAAGGTTTTTCCTATCATTGTTGGAATTTACCACCAGGAATGACAGCCTGGGTGACGTAGACTAACTTCCTATACTTTGACACCTGATTCCAGTTAAAATAGTGTATTTGCCTCTCTTACCCCTTGCTTCATAGGTATTTTTAATATTGATGAAATGGAATAATAGAGAAACGCAGAGAGATCTAAAAGACTTTTTAATTATGTCTTCTTTAGCTATTGAGCACTTTACAGTGTTGTTGAAGTTTGACTCATTTCATCTTGGAATTAGTCAGTTGCTGGGTCCATGTAAATTTGCTAGTGCACCAGGTTTCTAGTTTTCACACCTGTGTGGAAGCCAAATGTTTTTTTTTTTTAGGGAGGAAAAAAATCTGGTTTAATCCAAAGATTTTATTTTAGGCTAAAGAAGGTTCACCTCTTTCTTTTGTTTTCTTGTGCTCTCAAGAGAAAATAAAACACTTTCTGTGCTTCTCCCCATAAGAAAAGCAGTTGTTTGTTAACTCTTATTCCCTTTTTCCATTCATATTGGTACTGGGTCTGACTGGGATGAAGTTATGAAGTCAGCCTTCTCCATAGTAGCCTGTATGCTGCTGTGCTTTGCATTCGTGGCTAGAACAGTGTTGATATCCCATCAGTGCTTTGGCTGCTGCTGAACAATTCTTACACAGGATCAAGGCTTTCTATCTCCCCAGCCTCCCATCCAAAAGCCAGGAGGCTGGGAGTGAGCAAGAGACTGGGAGGGGACGCAGCTGGGACAGCTGACCCAAATGGGTATCCCATACCATATGACACCATGCTCATCAACAAAAACTGGGGGAAAGAAGGAGAAGGGGATACTTTTATGTTTACATTTGTCTTCTGAAGCAACCGCTACATGTACTGAGGCCCTACTTCTCAGTAAGTGGCTGGACACCTGCCTGCCAGTAGTGAATAAATTCCTCTTTTTGCTTCTCTTTTTATGTGCACCTTTTTCTTTCCTTTGTCTCAACCCACTAGACTTTCTTCTTCCTTCTATCCCTCCACACCTCAGAAAAGAGCAAGTGAATGCAAGATAGGGTGGGTGCTTGGCCGCTGGCTGGGGTCAACCCAACACTGTATGTTATCAACAGGTTTAAATTTTGTAGACCTGAAGCCAGAGAGATATGTCTTCAAAGGCAGAGTAACTGCACGCTTTTCTCTACTCTCCTGATACATGGCGTGACTGTCTCTTCTTATTTCTTACTAGTGTATGATGCAGGGACCAGTAGCACCTGTCACATAGGGCAGCTAAGAAACTTTCTTCACTTAGGGCTTCAAATTTTTCCACAGAACTATCAAACTATATGAAACTGGAACAGAGAAACAACAATGGGTGCTCACCCAGAGGTCTCTCTGTGGCATGCTGTGGTTGCTTAGACCACAGACAAGAGTCTGATGTTCTGCCCTGAAAGCCCAGCCCCCTGTCACTGTTATTAAAGAGGATCCTTACCAGCTTCTACAGTTCAGGAGCTTCACTAAGGATCAGACTTAATTTTCTATGCAATGGGATATCCACACCGGGATCTATCAAGAACAGAAATTCACTGAGGAAGGCTTGAACTTGATTGGACATTGTAAAAGAAGTAGATTATCCATTTTGCATGTTCTCGGTCTTCCTGGATTTCTCAGGTAGTTATGAATTTTTTGCAACATAATAAAGTACTCATCCCAAACAAGCCTATCTGATAATCATCACAGTCCACATCCTTATGCAGTGCAAAGTTTTTGGAAGCTACTTTTGACAATTTAATCAAAAGATCAAGTGGTTTAGGTGACATTTGAAGGTTGTGTAGATAGAAGAAGGTAGGTGTGTCATAATGAGCAGGGTTTTTTTGCACCCAAATATGGATTGGATAGTGTCTGTTGTTAGAAAAGCCCACACTCATATCTGTAAGAACTGTCACTAGTCACAATGTCTTCTGTGCCTATAAGCCTTCTGAATGGTAACCAAATCCAGGATAAAAATGATACATGCATCCCACACCCAAATAACTCACTGCACTAGTTTAAAGTTTCGCCTGACCTGAATGGAGAAGCTGCATCTAGTAATGAAATAAGAAAACAACAAATGCAATTACCTGGAATAGAGAAGTTATTGGACTAATATATTTGCAATCAAACAAATAAACTGGGTGAAAAAAGAAGCCACTACATCTTCTCACAATAAAGGAGACTAGAGGTCATTCCACCTTCTTGACTATAGCATATAATCATTTGTCTTTCACAGGAAAATCAAACAACATTCCACTTGATGCAACAGAAAGGTTATTTTCTGGACAGTTTTTTTACAAAAACATAAACTTTTAGTTTAGCTTTCTTTTTTAAATTTTTTTTTATTTTTTTTTCTGACTGTGTCCTTGCTCTTCAAATCCTGCCCATTTTCTTTAACTCATCTGTATGTGTGCAAGAAGCTTGTGGAGATTGCTCTGTAACACAATTAGAGATGCTACTTTGTCACCAGGTCAAGAAACTGTATTTGGGGTTCTGTTCTTTCCTCATAAGGATTTAGACTGAGACCTATATTAGCCTGAATGTCCTCCCCACACATGCTCACACAGAAGACATGTAAGATTCTTTCTTTAGTTCTCTGTCACTGACATTTCTTGGACATAGGTCTCAAAGCTGCTGTGTTTTGTAATAAAACCATGATCCCTTCCCAGGAGATTTTGAACTCATCAATCTTTCTGGGCATATTTGAGGAACTGTGAAGTAACGTTGGAGAAATATCAGTATACAGATGGATTACTTTGCATTTTTGATTCCAAATTAGTTCTTTGCCAGCATAGCTAAGCCATAATTTCAGACCTCAGCTAGTCTTGTTTAGAAGTAGCATCACACTCAGCTAGATCTGTATGTTTGCAGCTTGACAGCAGTGAGAGGGAGCCTTGGCATTAGTAGAATAATCTGATTGATTTAGTTAACTTTGTTAAGAAGCAACCCCCTAGCTGAGTAGAGATAGCTTTCTGCCACTTAAACAGCTGTGCTGCAGGCATAGTTAGACTTTATGGTTGTAATTTGGTTTATTTGATGTACTAGATATCTTTTATCAGTAAAAGCTTATCTTTACAAATAAAAGCTGTCTTATGATAGACTATAGTAATATTACTCAACTGCAAAATATTTTTCATAGAGAACTGGTCACAGTGATTTCTGTGTCAAGAAATGACCTGACCTCAAATTTCACTCATGATTATTGCAAAGAACCCTATTTCTTTCTCATGGGAGTCATAAGATGGCTACTGGAATATTCCAGGGGTCTCTGGAGCTCCATGTTTTTTTCCTGGTTTTGAAGTATTTGTAGCTGCTCACATTTCATGGCATTATGGTACTCCTTGTCACTCTTGAAGTTTATTGTCATCATCCAACCATTCTTTGTGCTTGACTGGAGCAGTGGAAGGAGAGGAAAGTGGTAATTCTGTGAGAGTTTGCACAGCCTAGCAGAGTAACTTTGAACTTGCTATCAGAGCATTGCAGTAGGTAGTAGCATGACCTCTGGCAAAGCCCATTTGTGGAGTTCCGTGATTGCCTTGCTAGCAGCACTCCAGCTGGCAGTCTGAAGCTAACTCAGATGTCTGCAAGACCTGTAGCCATATCTGTGGTGTAGACACTGACATCTTCCTTGCAAATGGGTTAATTGATGCATTCAAAGCAGGATCAGTGCAAAGAAACTTGGTCATTACAGCTACGAAAGTTAATTGAAAAGCACTGAAGTGATCTGTGACTGACTGTGACTGCTTCCTATAAAACCTTCTTTAAACAGATTAGATTGTAACAATTTGTTTAGGCATAGAAAAGGTCGAAATGCTTGGCTTGGCCCAGGTGGTTGAGGAACAATGCTGAAACATGGTAACTACAGGTAAAGTCCTGCTTGGTTAAGAGGGTTTCCAGTCAAGCATGCAAGATTTCTTTCATTGTTCTAAGACATGTGGGCCCTGGCAAAGTTCTCCAGCACCTCTGCTAAGAGGTTTGTAAGCTCATTGAAGAAAATAAGTATATCCCTAGAGAAATAGCCGCAGCTTGCAGTGATTTTGATGAACTGATGGAATATCTTTGAACAAAATGGGGGGGGGGGGGGGGGGGGGGGCCGCAAAAAAATTCGTTTGTTTTTCCCCCCCCTTTATCCCCCCCCAAAGA
>JANIJG010020954.1:0-34179 GCA_024611175.1 Megaceryle torquata
CCGCCACCTTCAACGCCCCTGGGGGCCCCGGGTTCCCCCCGGGGCTCCCCCTGTCTGGGCCCCCTTTGCCGATCAACCGCCCGCGGGGGCCGCCGGGCCTTTCCCCCCCCCCCCCCCCCCCCCCAGCCCCGGCAGACTTAGAGTGGGCTGTCCAGTCAGATGTTGAGTATCTCCAAGGATGGAGACTCAGGAAGCTCTCTGTACAACCTGTTCACTTGTATGTATTCATTTTGGTGTTACAGAAAATATGAATAGCTGGTATATTTTAGGGTACATGTTTCTTATCCAGCTTCATTCATTTACTTAACCTAGGTTAAGAAACATAATTTATGTGTTTCAATACAAGGCAGCCTTAAGATAGCTACTTGAAAGTACAAAAATATTTTCTGCCTTTTCATTGTGGAAAATGCTGCATACCAAAGCAGTTTTTCCACTGAAGAGGTAAAAAAGGGCTAAGAATTTTTTTGTCCTTGCTGAAGAATGTAAATTATGCATATAATTTGTCTATGAAATGTCTACAACTTCCAGGACAAAAGTAACCATGCCTTCTGCACCTACTTTGAATTCAGATATTGATAAGTAATTCACGTGAAGCCTACTATATTACATCTTTACTTAGTAGTAAAATGCAAACATCTTTGCCAGTTCTAAGGATCTTAATGTTAACTGTACAATCTTGTGTATGTATTAAGGGGATGAGTCAGGGTAACTTTAGTGAAGAGACAATCCAGGTGAAGTAAAGCACAACACTAAGACAACAGAAGAGAACCCATTTGCTCCATCACTGTCAATACCATATCCACTGTTTGAATAGTGGAGTGGAGTTGTTTCTGTAGGCAGTTTTAATTTGGCTTATTCACTTGTCCGACTCCTTTTTGAGTTGGGTACTTTGCACGTTTGTACTTAGCCGATCCCTGCATGTTTCATATCAATTTCAATATTTAATTCAAACTTTTCAAGTTCTCGGATGCAACAGTCTAATTTTAGGGAATTGTAGTTTGAGCCTCTCTGTGTCTGGTAGTACCACTGTTAGCAGTTGCCTTGTAGGCCCCTGTATGAACTCTTATTTGATATTAAGATTTACTTTTGCTGTTTGACCTGGTTTTCTTCCAAAGCATGACAGAAGCTTTACATTTAATATGATGGTTTATATTTGTCACAAAGCTTCCACATGCATATTTGCCTCTAGTAGTAAATAGTTTTGATCTCTGTTTTTTCTAACTTAACAGAATTTAGCTTCTTGGAATCCTTCAAACCCTGAATGCCTCCTGCTTGTTGTAAAAGAGCTCGTGCAGCAGTATCACCAATTTCAATGCAGCCGATTACGTGAGAGCTCTCGTCTCATGTTTGAATATCAGACTTTACTTGAAGAGCCCCAATATGGAGAAAACATGGAAATATATGCTGGCAAAAAAAATAACTGGGTAAGATACTAAGAATATTTCTGCTAAAATGTGTGATACTTTCATTTTAATAAATACCACTCTTGCCTTGGAAAAGTGGAATTGTTTCTGTGGATCAGCATGCTTTATGGTTCCAATGGGGAAAACTTCTATTTCACTCCAGCTCACTTTCCATACACCTCATTTTGTACATTCCTGTCATTCCACTACCTTCATTGAACCATATTTCAGATGAATAGCTGTTTTTTAACGTGATGTTAGTTCTTCTGTAATATAGATAAAAACTTCTAAAAATGTTGAAAAGCCTGTATATGCAGGGAATAGTACAATGTTACATGGAAGTTGGAGTTAGCTCTGAAGATCTGAGGCAGAATAACAATGTTGGTATGACACTTTGCCCCGGCAGATCTGCCTGCTTAGGGGTAGGATGTATTAAGGTGTGATTCCACATTGCAATTCAGTTGATTTCATTGGTAGCTACAGCTGCTTCCTATATCTCTCTGGCTTTTTTCTAAGCTGAGATGAGTTGTTTTGGGAGCCTAGAGAGGGGGGAAAAAAAACCCCAAACAAACAAACCACCAAAAAAACCAAAACAGAACACCCCCCCCACAAATAAATAAATAAACCCAAAACAAACAACAACAACAAAAACCACAACAACAAAACAAAACAAAAAAAATCCACAAGAACAACAACAACAAAAAAACAAAACAAAACAAACCAAAACCCCAAAAAATAAAACCACCAAAATAACCCCAAGAAACAAGCCGTCTAATTTTCTGTAGGACAGGAGGTAAGATGGGCTAGAGCAGTGACTTTGTAGGACCAAGTCTTCATATGAATTTTATTCTTAAAATTCAGCTGTGTCACTTTAATAATCCTTGAGTTACAAGTGATGCAATGATATTTAGTTTATAAATCACAGTAGTTATATTAATCTGTTTTATTTTCTTAGACAAGTCATCTAGGTTTTTTTAATTTTAAGCCAAATAGAATTTTCTTTATCAGAGAATTTCAGATCTCTTTTCATGTTTATAGATCAGAGTATTTCATTGAAATTAATTTGTTCTTAAACGTTATTGTCTGTAGCTCACATCACAAACAACTTCCCACATCTGTAAATACCATTGGACTGGTTTATTGAAATGCAGAAGGCTTTCTGAACCGTACTGAGATTTTATCATAATTTTTGACAGCTGCCAAAATTCTACTGAATATTGTAGAAACTAGGTGGTTTTTGGTTTTTGGTTTTGTTTTTGTTTTTTTTTTTAATAGGAAAGCCATATCTACTCAAGCCTTTTGAATCTTCCTTCAGTCTTTGACTGAATGAAAAAAAACATTCTTTTTGCATTTGAAATGCTGTCTTAGTTAAAACTATTTCAGTAAAATAAATCTTAAATACCTTCTGAGGTAAATCTAATCATTGCAGAGCTATTTGAGGTTTCTGTAGCACATTTTTTTGCTTTCAAAGTTTACATTCTCTGTTAAGACGACTCTGAGTCTTGTTTGGAGATTCTATGAACCTGATACCTACATGACAGGAGGTTGTTTATGAGTTTCCTAAAACTCAAAAGTATGAAACTAACTTGTCTAGTTCTCCTTCCTGTCCTTTACAACTGCCTTGTTAGTCTTGAAGATCAGTGCAATAGGAGCCTTTATCTGTAAAGCAAGAGGTAAAATGCATGTTATCTCTTCTGCCTAGAATCATGGAAATTCATGTTGTTGCCATCTCTCAGGAATCAATAGTAGCTCAGCAGACTTCTGAAATAATTGTCTGTGAATGAACCTTGCACAGTGTTATGAAAACAATCATCTTAAGTGCATGAGTTAAAAAAACTTTGAAGAGGAGGCCTGAATTCAGCCACGTGTCCCAGATGGAACAGAAATTCGCTTTTATACCTTTGGTCCAGTATCCCCAGTTTCTTGAAGTGATGTCCCAAGATGTACAACAAATAGATAAACTGTCATCTAGCTTAGTAGCTTCATGTTGGCAGAGTACCAGCTGATACAGATGCCCATTAACTGCCTTGTCTCTTAGTACTGTGGCCAGAAATTCATCTGACTTGACCTGTTGCCTGTGAGCAACCGGTTGGGGTTACATGGATGAGCACCATTGACAGGGACTGCTCCCTGCCCATCCAGAACAATTTTGGAAGTAATACTTTGCAAAATAATGCTGATTGAATGGCATGAAGGATCTAGACTGCAAGTCCTTTTTTACTTCCACATCTTGAAGAAGCTGATGTTTTGACGAGAGGCCATTCTTCTGTTCTATTGCCATCCCAATTCATCAGACCTGGCATTTTACCAGAAATAGTTTTTTCTAGATTTTATGGCAAAAGTTGTATGACAGTTTTGGAAGTTAATTCCAGACAAGAAGCATTGTCCATAATATCCATTTCACCCTAAATAAACTGTTATCAGAGTGGTCTTCATGCTCTACATGCACAAGAAGTCAGTGATTTTTTTTTTTTTTCTGCATACTTAAGTAATACAGCACTATAAAGTTGGCATCTATCCTCACAAGTAGTTACTTCAAGAGAGGTTTCAGACTCTGGCTTTAATTTAATGTATGCTCACCTTTTGCTGTGTAGTGTTTCAATATGCAGTTGCTTTGCCTCTGTTGTGTGACTACCAGGGATAATTTTTAAGGGCAGTTCTGAGCTAGCTGGCAGTAGGGTCATTTACAACCTAACATCACACAAACGTTTTGACAAATGATATAACTGGCAAGGTACCATTTAAAGATTTTGATTGCATTCAAGAGCTTGGTTTTTTTCTTGTTTAGTGACTGGAAGGTAGAATGAGTTACATATTCATGACTGATATATAGACCAAGAAACAAATTTGCACTGGTATTATCACTGGTTTTGTCTATCTGCCGAATATGACATCTTTGGCTATCTGTGCTTAGTTGCTTGAGGTGAAGTCTGCAAAACTGAGGCATAAAATAATTGAAGGAATCCAGTTCTGTAGATTTTTTTTTTTCCCTTCTCTGTTTTATTTCATGTCAGTACCACAGAAAATAATGTTCTTATCAATCACTTAAATTCCTCAGCTGCCCTGCTTAGCAGCTTACCATTCATTTTGGAAAGACAGTTCTTTTTGGCTTTGACCTCTAGTACTTTCTCAGAGAGGCTTGTGCATTGGCAAGCTGGTTTCCTTCAGTATTTTATTCAGTCAGTTCCTTTCTGAATCAATATGCATAGCAACTGGTGTGGTCCATTGTTATGGAGGCTTGTGGTCTGATGGTATATGGCCAATGACAACCTTTACGTATTCTCTTACGGTGAGATCAAAACAATTTATGGATCAGCACTGCTAGGTACTGACTGTTTTGCAAAGATACATGGAAAATTGTTGGTATCAGTACAGTTGACTTTGAATGCTTTCCTCTTGAAGAGTTGTAGCCTTTGTCAAGCTGTCCTCTTAGCTATGTGGAGTTCTTATGATAACATCTACTACATATAGTAAAGTAGTGGCCTGAAAGGTGTCCTTCTGACATCTTTGTGGATAATAAGCCCTCAAGTATTGAGGAGTCTCTGAGTGCTGGCATGGGTTGCCCAGAGAGATTGGGGGATCTCTATCCTTATAGGTATATAGACGCCATCTGGACTTAGTCTCAGGTAACCTGTTCACTGTCAAGATTCTCTACATCTTTTCTATGTCTCACTGCCGCATTTTATAGAAAGGATGTTTCCATTATTTCAGACCCATTACAGACTTTTGCTTGCCACAAGATATAGCAGTACACATAATGAAGATGATCTAGTATAGATTCACCCTGTTAATGAGAATTGCATTATGCTCATTCACCATAGATGCATGTGCACTTCATTAAAATTTGTATATTGTACACTGCTTGTTTAAATTATTTTTCTTCTTGCCTTGTCTGGATATGCAAAACATGGGAAATATTGAAGTGAAAATTAGGTACAGATAACTACATTCAGGAAGTACTGAAGTAGTACATATATGTTACTGAGGAAGAAGGAAAGCAGCATATTCACGCAGCTTTGATTCAACCCTTTGCCTGCTAAAGTGAAGTACTGTTTTTAAAAATTGTGAATCATCATATAACTTAAGTAGCAAAAATAGGGCAGTGCTAAATCTGGAAGAAGTTTTACTACCTGGTCTCAAAGTATCCTTATTTTTGTACTGCTTTATGGCTACTTTATTGAATTAAAAAATAGAAATGACAATAAATTAATATGGAGAAAATCAGGCAGGCATTTGTTTTTCAAAAAGAGCCAACTTCATTGCTTCATAGCCAGGTGGACAAAGTCTGGTTTTAAGGAAGTGTATGAAACAGAAAGGAAATCCTTTCAATTTCCTTTGCATATACTTTATGCATGAAAAAGAGCAATGTGTAGGGGGTGCTTGGCAAATTTTCAGTTAACAGTAGTCTAGGTGTTAAGAGCCACATAGTTCTGAAAACAAATTATATAAACCCCACTGTCTTTTGTCTATGTTTATTCAGAGGACACTTTTGATACCTTGTCACCTTACTCAGTGAAAATGCCTTTATTTTATCTATGTGCCCTTACAAAATTGTCAGGTGTTTAGCTTTGCTTTCAGACCATTTTCAGGTCTCATTGTACCTTTGTCCGGAAATGAGTACAGCCAAGATACATCTATATTTAGGGCATAACAAAGTACAGTCTGATTTTTGTCATGCACATTGTTATATTCTGACTACTTTTTTTTCTGTTGACTTACTGGCAGTGATGTTTTATGTTTTTTAAGGTGTTTTCTTGTATGACATCTGTGAAATCTGTACATTTATTTTTTTTTTCCTCTTCAGTTATTCCACTGAGAAATGTTTTAAATCTCAACCTTTTTGTTTGGTATGAGCTTTTACACGTCTTTCTGGTTAAGGTCTCATTAGTGTTAACTTTTTTCCACAGACTGGAGAATTCTCAGCTCGCTTCCTCTTGAAGTTGCCTGTAGATTTCAGCAATATTCCTACATACCTTCTCAAGGTAAAATGAAGGTCTAAGTTGACAGTATTTGTGAGAGTATAATTATTGAAATAGTCTTAATAACTATTCTGACTTTCTTGCCCACCTTTCCAAGAGTTTGTAAGTCCAACATTTTAAAATCTGATTGGATTATGTTTTGGAAAGGTGTTATTAGACATACTGTTGTTTTGTGTGGTGTTTTCCCAAGTAGTGAATGCACACTTAGCTCTGTAAAGGACCTTGCAGGATTTGGGTTGTTGTAGAAGATAACATGCAATGCAGTTATTCTGGGTTTTTAGACAGCAAGTATCAAATTCTTGACCATATCCAAGGTATTATCTTGGGGAATAAATTTCAGTATTTCCAGGTAAACCTTTTATATGAGTCTGTGGAATTTCATGCTATGTAAGTGTTGAGTTTTTTAATGAACAGTCCAACTGTACCAGTAATCTTGATAGTAGAAGTGGAAAAGCAAACTATGTAGATACTGTTTTCTAATGGGGAGCAAAAGCTGATGACACAAACTGAAAGTATTGATGATTGCTTCATTGTTTACAATGAACAATAATTTGACCAAATAATTTAGAAAGTAGGACTATAGAGTATTGATGTGAGTTAGAAAAAAGTACTTCTTTATTTACTAAGGGGGTGGGGGGAATAACTCTGTGACAAACTACCAGTGTGGGATAATTTCAAGTGAAGTTTTTTCACAGCAGGACAGTCACTCTTTCAGGGAGTTACTGTGGAAGCCCATCATAAGGTCACTGTTACTATATTCAAAGAATGCAGTGAGAGATCTGTATTTTCTCTATCATTACTGTCAGAACAATGTGCCAGAACTTCTACTGCAGACAACGTTTGAGTCAGCTGATGCTACCAACATGCATCTTTCCTTTAAACTGCATGTCTGCTTCCTTACTCAGCCGTTTACTTTTAAATATTTGGAAAGATCAGCTACTTAATGTTTAGCAACTAATGTGTTGAGATGAAAGTGTCACTATAATTCCCACTTACCTCCTCTTCATCTTATTGTTAGAACTGTCTTCAGCTATTGTTAGATCACAAATGCAAGTGTGAATCTTCAGTGTTTCTCCAAGTAAGATGTCTCAAGCTAAGAACCATGAAAATAAAGGCAGGCACAACTATAACCTGACTGAAACTTTCAGTTGTAGTGTGAGATTGGTATCTTATGATCTCTTTACCTTCTGTAGACTGCTTGCTGTTTTAGTAATGAGCCACTCCTAACTTTCTCAAAAGCATCCAGGTATTTTCAGTTTGTTCCTGTGTTCATGGTAGCATTCCTTCTCCCAGCCACTGTCTTTCATCAGGGCCTTCTCTTCTCACTTGATGGGAATGTTTCTGATCAGAGTCAGAGACTCGGACAAAGTCTTTTCAGGAAGGGTGACATTGAGAGGTGAGATGCAGCAACAGTTTACCTGGACTACAGGATAGCTGTGGTTTGCTTCTGAAAGACTGGGGGGAAAAAAGGAGACTGCGAATGTCTCACATGAACCACGCTGTGTGTTCCTGCCAGAAATCCAAGTACTGTATTTACCAGGTTTAACTTCTAATTGGTCAAGATTTTCAGGAAAAGTGCATACCCAGTATGTTCAATAGCTTCAGTCACAGGTCTGTCTAATACCTCTGTTCAATCTCTGGGGAAACTGCATGACTTGGAGGTTGGAAGGTGGTGTATGATTTATGTACATAACTGTCATCATGTAGGAACCCTGTGATAGAGACAGATTCTACTTTTCTTTCTGAAGAGTCACTTTTCAGGGTATGACAACATACTGCTCCTCACTGTAATTCCCTATCATGTTCACTAAACATCTTCCACCTTCTTTAAGCAAGGTTGGTATAATGTAGATAAATCATCAGTGCTACACAACTGCTTCCTGGAGCGTTGTTCACCCTGAGTACTGAATGATTCATTAGTCTGAAGGAAAATATGTATTTATTTTGCATGTGTATATAGATTGTGTAATGTGAAGAGGCATACACAGAAGGCAGCAGGATCAAAATTTCCCAGTCTACCTTTATTTTGACATTTCTAAAATCTTAATTTCTTAGCTTTGGGATTTTAAAAGTAATGTATTTTTGTATGTAATAGACTGCATTTTTACAACAGCAGATCCTTCTTGATGGGCAGTGTACTGATGAAACCCTTAGCTTTCTTATGCTGACTTCTGCTATGCAAATTGGCAGGTTAACTTTCTGTAGTAGGAAGGTGATAGGTAGTCTGGATGAGAAGCCACAGGAGGAAACATTTAGTTTTATTCCATTAGTGTTTGTTGACCATAGAAGAGTTCCAGCATGGATTATAACAGAGAGTGGTCTATGTCAGGAATGGATATTTTTACTCTTGCTGCCTTTAGCTTCTTGTATACTGACATTATCAGCCGTATGATTGTCATCTCACATAACAGCAATATAAAGGCAGGTAGAATTGGAACTACTGCATAATAGAGTTAAAATAATTATGTTCTGACTACTGCAAATTCAAAAAAAAAAAAGCCTTGTTTTTTTGATGAGACTTTTGACATAATCTTTGATTTGTTGCAATAAAATTATTTTCCATCATGTCTGCCAGTTACATTGCCTTCAGTACTACGTGCTTAAAGGTGGTATATCACAGAGCATCTATTGATGCAGTAGAAATAATTGTTAATATATTACCCTGAAAGGTAGAAGAGCAGTCAGTAATTGAAGTCTGTTACTGTATTAACAGCTTAATGTTTAACTGAAAAATTTAATGTGTTTGAATTATGTTGTAGCCAGCTTTATTGTGTGCAGTAGCTTCTCTGTAATGATTTACAAACCTGTGTTATACTTTCTTTGCCATCTTCTTTTTTTGATGTTAATACCACCTCTATTAAAATCTGGTGAAATAGACCATTATTTTTGCTTCATCAATCACTCCTAGTACCCCAGTGCTTTGTAATGCTCTTCTGAAATTTTTATCGATGACAGTGGGTAATCAGACTATAAATATGACTGTAAAGCTTTGTATAGTAGGCCAATATTCAGATTTGAGGCTATAAGATATGAGAACAGTCTGTAGTGTTACAAAATCCTTGGAGTTGTTGAGATTACACTCCAGAATTGGACAGTCAGAGTGTCTCTGAGCAACCTGATCTAGCTGAGGATGTCCCTTCTCACTGCAGGGGAGTTGGACTAGATGACTTTAAAGGTCCCTTCCAACCCAAACCATTCTATTATTCTATGATCTTACTCTGTCAACTTTGTACTGATGGTGGTGAGAGTATTCTTCTTTTCTTATAAAGAGTAAAAGTTTGAAGGCATAGCATAAGTTGGGTTGTTATGGACTGGAGAAGCAGATTTACCAGGTTATTTTAAAGGTATTTGCTCCCCTAAATTTTAAATTCATTTAATGTGTGTGTACATTAAGTACATTAAAGGAAATAGCTGAGTATATGAAGAAGAGCAAGAATAATTAAAAGAGCAATGCAGATTGCACTCTCTCTTCCTTTGAATTCTTAACTGAAAACTTTTACTAGAGTTTATTGTTTATTTGGAAACATAATAACCCTGTAATGGCTGATAAGTCTTTTTTTGTAAGTTTTCTTGACATATTCCTTCACATTTGAAAGGAGAAGTATCATACTTTATTTTCCAAGCTAAAGAATTGTTTGGAAAGAAATTAGTTTATGCTCTAAAAGCCCATTTCATTATTCTTCCTTTACAAAATTATACATTAAAACAAATGTTTTAAATTGAACGTAGATCTTCATGCCCAGTTCTACATTATTTCCTTATGCACCTCCATTTGAAAAATTAGAATTTTAAGTGTTGAAAAAACTGCAGAATCAAGCTGGTGCATCAAAGTACAGCAAGGTTCATTACTTAAGTCTTTGTTAAGGTTCCCTTATTTGACAGGAACGTGGCTTTGGCTCAGGAAAATCCTTACATCTGTGTCTGTTTACTATTACATTCTGCATTTTTTGCAGTTAGGTTTTTAATCAGCACATTCATTTTGGCTTAAATTCTTTTCTGTGGGTTTCAACATCTTTAGTTTTCATGATAGTACTTTATAAATGGAAGTATTGACTGTATATACTGGCTTTGAGAGTCAGTCTCTTGTTCACATTTGTGCCACTTTACAGGTAATGCCGTGTATGCCACAGTAATAATAATAGACTTGGCATCCAAAATGCCTCATCCAAATTTTGTTTCATTCTTAGTAGTTTGGTCAGCTAAAGGGGCATGTGTTATCATAATGATAATTCATTAAGTATTGCCAGCTCAGTAATTTACAAATTGTGCTGGATTACGTGACTATAGTATGACTGCACAGTATGAGTGAACTTAAGAGGATTTTGCCAGTGATGCTGACATTTAGGTATTTTTCTCTTTTACATGTTTTTTTTGAGGTTTTGGCTAAGTAAGATGTGCCCTGATTACCGTCACTGTCTTGTTTCTAATTTTTAAAGCATTGATTTCCTTTTCTTACGTACTTGCTTGTTGTGCCCTGGTGAATAGCTAATATTTGGACCAATTCAGCTATGATGCTGTGGCCTTTCAATAATCCCTTGTTATTCAAGTGTAAAGGAAATATGCAAAGCAAACCTTATTTCTTTTTGTAGAAGATTTTAAAAAAGAAAAATAAATATATCTTTAAATGTGTTTTTTCTAAAGAGCTTTTTTGTGATGACCATTGTACCTAGCGCATAACTTTCAGAACTGAAACAAATAACATTGTCTAGACACATTGCCAGGGGCCAAACAGTTGTGTGTAAGACTGTCAATGGAAAACATTTATCCTCAAGTTCAAATTGAAAGATAAGAACGTATTTGTGTTTTTCCTTACTGTGATTTCATCATTTGGAAGTCTGTTAAAAGACTTCAGTGCAACTCCTGTTTATGACGTAGACCAAATTCCAAGTACCGTGAAAAGACTGCAATACTTGTGTATGTTTAAGTAATCAACTATACTAGAGAACAAACAAAAGTTAAGAATGATTTTCAGGGTCAAATGAGATTTGTTTTTTTCCAGGTCAGTTTCTTTGCTGTTGTGATTTAGCAGTGCGATTTATTTGACAGCATTTAAGGTTTGTGTTAAATTGCTGCAAATACCAAAACACAAATACCCTTGTATAAAAACTAGTGCGTCTCCTGTTTAACTCATAATTTTCTGCTAAATATTCTGAAAAAGTATATTATTTTCTTTTAAACTGCATTTGATTTTGTTCATTGCTGGCTAACTAAAACCTGATGTGTAAGGCCTTAAGGTAACAAAGTCAATGTCAAGAAGGAATTCACACAATATCTGACTTGATTTTTTTACACTAGTCTGTTTTACACTCTGCTGGGCAGCTACATTTCAAAAGAACAGAGAGGATTATGCAGTATACACTGTTTAACTATCTTCCCTTCATGTATGTATGTCTTCCGTATTGGGTGGAATGATGAACCTGTACATCACATGAAGCTTGTCGTGTCTATGGTGCCAGCTGTCATTTTACCCCTTTTACAAGTAGGAAAACTGACAGTTTATAAGACTTGTAGGTAATCCTGAAATAATACGTAGTTCTCATAATTCACAATACTTTGAGCATGCTTTCCATAAAGATCTTTTACATAGATTGCTGTTAGTCTTATACTACTTAAGACTTAGTGACAGAGGCATAGTTAACTTCCTGAATTGTACTGAATAATGTGTTTCTTATCTTGAGATGTATGTAAGCATTCAGAGAAAATAGTTTAAATTTTAAAAGGAGATGTCAGTATGATATTCACTAGATTGCTTATTGTACTGGCATTATATTACTTAAACAGAATATCGAATCATCAAAGATTGTCTAGGTTTCTTCTGTTAATAGTTTAAAGGCAGACTTTCTAACATGCAATTTTAATGAGCCACTGAGATTTTAGATTAGAAGGGAGTCTGTGCAAGTTAGTACTGGCAACATTCGGAACAGAATAGTTTATAGTAGCTGAAGCCAGTAAATTGTGTGATCTATAGGCCATGAAAAAAAATTTAACCTGTGCGTGTAGAAGACGTTTATCAAGAAGATATGTCACTGCTATTTGTTTCTAAGAATATTTTTTAGTCTGTGCCTAGAAATTTGTGGCTTACTTTTGCTGTCTACTTTTTTTCCACCCAAGAGTACTAAATGAAGTACCATCAAGGAAGCATTCCCTTTCCTCAGTGGTCTGGCTAGTGTCAGAGTAGCTGCCTGTTGCCAGAAGCATGCAAATGCCAAGCAGGGGACCTTGCATAATGAATTAGCCAAAAAAATAAGAAATAAAAAGGTGTTTATGCCATTAAATGTTTCTGGCAGTTTATGATGTTGTGGAATCAGAAAAATAGTGACTTTTTTGTGATAAAATATTTTTTAATGTCTGGCTTTACACAATAGCTTAAGAAACAATATCTGTCAACTGTAATGGTTTAGGCGTTCTGTTTGGGCTTTTATTTTTATTTAGCAGGATGTTTCAGTTGTCACTGTCAGTAAAAGTATAAGATACTACTTATTGCACTGTATAGAAACATTGTGCTTCTTAGCTTATCTTACTGCTGTAGTCTAATTATTAACCTTACAGAGTTTTGCAGAATAGGTCAGCCCTGCTGCTTTGCCACAGAATCTACTCACGTTGGCATTGGAGAGTTAAGAGTAAAGTGTTACTGCTATAATTCAGTCAAGCTCTAGAAATACTTATGGAAACTACAATCTTATTAGTCATCCTTTCATGCTTTTATTGTATTATCTTCTGCCCACAAACCAAGGGGAGCAAAGCTCTATAAAAGTACACTTTATAAACAGAAAATGTTATATTTGAATTTTGTAAACTGATCAGTTCTCCTCATTCTCACTAAATTTTATTAGGACACTTTTTCCATGACAGCCTAATTTGTTTGTAGTAACCAGTCACTAAAAGCACATAAAACATGCTAGTGTCAGGAGCACCTTAAGCTTCATATGCTGAAGGCCAAAATCAATTTTTTAAATCAGCTTTTTCTGTAATTTATTGGAAGAATTTGTTAATAAGATCTGTCAACTGGAACAGCTCGTTCTGCACAGCTGATGATTTTTATAGGTTATGATCTTAATATGAATCATAATCTCCAATCAACTGTATTTCTGATGACAGTTATCTTATATTTAAACATTTTATTTTTATACTGCAACAGTAAAAGAGAGGACTGACACATCTACTGATAAATTAAATCTTATGTTCATCTCAATTTATGTGAATTTTTCTCTAATTTGATAGAACTACTAATTTGTTATTCTGAAATGAGCAGAAATAGGGTTTTTTTCCCATTAAATTAAAAAAAAAAAAAAAAAGAAAACCAAGTTAAAAAGAACAGCTTCTGAACTCTAAAAGTCTTTTTTGCATCTGGTGGGAAAGTTTATGGACACGTTACGTTGCGTGACTTCGTTTAGATTTACTGCCTTGTTAGGGCTTGTAATTTGTACTATTGCTCTACATTTGCATTCTATGTATTGCATAGGAAGAATGGAATTCAATAGCCATAAAAATAATTGTAGGTTATTACATAATGATGGTGCTTGTTTTGTCTCTTACAGTCCACCCATAGTATGTTGAACAAGCAATGTACAGTGGTCTTAAACTGCAAGAGGATCTTGGGGTTTTATATATATGTTTATATATATATATGTAACTTTCTGTAGTTACCCATTGCCATTTCTTCTTGGAAGGAAAAATATTTGAGAAGTTGTTGAGCACAGAATATGAGCATAGCAATAATCTGTAAAATTTATTAACCAGTGAGTCTGCATTTGCAAATACATTGCACATGAAGCTTGATGTAGGATGTTAAGAAGGGTATTTCAGTGCTGAGCCCCCAGACTCTCTATTATTAGGTTTCTTCCTTAGACTACACATCAGGGCTTAAGTCACACAGCAGCTCGTATTTTGAGGTTTTAAATTTTATATACAAAAGTGCCAGTTATTTATTTTTACAGCGATTGTGTTGATTTAGTGTTTTGGGGATTTTTTTCTTCTGGTTTTTGGATTAGTATATTATGTCTGTCTTCTTAAGACATAATAGTACTAACAGGAATGTACGTCTGGATGATGATTTCATATGATTCTTAGTCATTCTTGTTTTGGATTCTGTGATTTACCCTGGTAATTTTTGCTATTATATACACGATCCTTTGATAGCTGTCTGTCTAAAAAGGGGTCTTGAGGGTTGTTGTGTTTGGGTTTTTTTAATATGTATATGTAAAATAACTGTGTAGCTGAGTGTATTACACTGCTCACTTTTATTTGATTTCAAAGCCAACACTAGAGAAAACTAAAGTTTTACTGTTGAATCAGTTACTCTCAGAAGTAAACATTCTGAGATTGGATGATCCATCACATTTATTTTTGTCTAATTTATAGTGACAATGTCATTGATCATAATATCATGAAATGTAAAGTAAAAAAAAAAAAACCACAAAAAAACCCAAAACAACCCAAACAAACAAACAAAACAAACCCCAAACCAAACACCTAGGATGTTCTGCTGTTTTGCCTCCATGTTACCAAAAGAATGCACAGTATTTTCTCACACTAATTGTTAATGAATAATGTGCCATGTTTCTATCAAGCTTTGCATTTCTATAATAACTTCTATTTAGGAAAGTAGTTGCTTGTTTACAAAAGGTGTATTTCAGTATTTTCTGTTTTAGGAGGAGACTTCAGACAGAGAAGGCTAAAGGAAAGATTGCCTTGTCCAGCAGCATCTCAGTGAGACTGAGAAAGATAGATAAATAAAACTTAGACTGCTTGACTCTCTTATTTCTGTTTTAATGGTTTAATTGTTCATGCTAGAACTTGTATGTCTTTTATGTGCTGGGACCTGTAATCATTGCAAACAGCACGCCCCTGAGAGAGATGGGGCAGTGGGGAGAAGCGTTAATTTGGCTTTGCTGGATGCAATTAGGTGCACTCCTTAGGTCTTAACAGGTTCCCAGTACATCAAAATTTGAGCAAGAAGGTGTCTGTGAATTAAGTGTTGTTTTTTAATTACATAATGAACTGTCTGGAGTGCACCTACAATATTTAACTATACCCACATAATAGATAGGAAGTACTTCTTCTGAAAGAAAATAGTGAAATAGTTAAAGTAATAATGCTGCTCCAACTCTTGCCATTCTTTATCATTTTAATTATTTCCTTATTAGAGTTATCTTTAGTAATAAAATGCTGAAATATGTACCTTTTTAATATATCTAAACATTTACATGTTTGGAGATAACAGAGATTCTGTGTTTGATTGTAACATCTTTTCTGATCTAGAAAAATGTTAGACAGATGTGACTGATGTGTTGACTAAAACTGATGACTTACGGTATGTAACTAAGTAGCTACTCATTTGCAAGAACCCTGAGGACAGAGTGTTGGTTAACAAAGAATAAACACTCATTCCAAATTACTATTTTCATTGTTTAGCATTTATAGTGTGTGTCCTAGATAAAATCATTAACTCTATCTCATTTCACCTAGACTCGTGACTTTTTGTAAGTATTAAATTTTATTTAATTTTAATCTTACTATTGTTAAATGATTAGATTAGTTCTTGAAATGTAGGTTAATTTATACCCAGGTTACAATTTTGCCAGACATATAGGTATTGTCTCCTTTTATCTACATAGGCTACATGAAAATAGTAACTGAGCATCTCACAAGTTCTTATTTTAGTATATTTTTCCCAGTAGTTGTGACATACAGGCACCCCCCCTACCCCCCCCACCCCTTTTTTTAGACAGGAATTGAAGCATGGAGGAACTAGGTGTGTACAAATTTACAGTGGAATTCTGACCTGTGATTAGAGAGTTGTCCATTTAACCAGAATGGTGTTCTTCCTCTCCACATCTCTTTCTATAACTTCTGCAATTCATTGCAATTATAATGAGCAATCATTCAGGTCCAGTGCATTTTGGCAGATTTTTCTTGAAGGAAAATCTAATTCTGTCAGAATCAGGGAGAGTTGTGTGAGAGTTTCTGGAGATTTTTGTTGTAGGCCATTCTTTCTGAATATGGATTTTTATGTTGACCCTTAAAATTCTTTACTGTTCTTGAGTATCTTCAGTACATTTTCATTTTAGTTATCATGGACACCTTTTAACATTTGGAAAATAACTTATAAGATGTTATGTTGACTCATATAAGTCACCTTTTCCATTGGAAAATTGTATGCTGTATTTCACACACACACACACCCCCCCCAAACCCCTAGCACTGAAAAGAGCAGGGCTTGGAGTTCCAGCTATTGGTCCAAGCAAGAAGCAGCATTTGGTTTCCGTTTCTGAAAGGAAAGAGATGCCTCCTTCATGCCACTGACTTCCGTGGCCATAGACTCATTACAAGTGCATATTTCTCAGGATCAGGCTTTTGTTAATATGTTAAGAGCTCAATGAAATGGAATTTACGTCTGATGACACTTAGAACTTCAATGATACCTTCCTTACGGAGATCATAGAGCTGAGATGTGGTCTCCATGAAAGAAAAGCACTGTAACTGTTTGACTAATTTAGAAAAAAAAAAAAAAAAAAGGCTGAAAAGCAAACAAATGACAAAGTAAGGAGTAGAGTACATGAAATTGGTATTGCTGACTGATTGATAGTCTTCTCTGGGGGAGAAATATCTAGACTAAGATTTTAATTTGATACTCTTTACACTGTGTTTCATCTTTGTTTACAAATGGAGCACTTAGCTTTCCAGGTAGACTATAGTTCTTCTGCATTCATTTTGGTTCATGCATATCATGTATTTTGACAGTGTATGTATACTACTGTTAAAATGGCAGTAATTTCTAGGCTTTGTTCTGTGTAATTAACCTTGACTGCACAAGAACTACTGAACAGAAAAGCTGTGCATTTTGAATTAAACATTTGTTTCAACATGGCTTGCTGGATTTTTCCCTCTCTCTCTCTCTCTCTCTCTCTCTCTCTCTCTCTCTCTGTCTTTTTTTTTTTTAATTTAAAATCAGAAACTGCTTTTCAGACTTTATTTCAAGATATGGAAATTAATAGATGGATACTGGGTAAGAGAAAAGTCTTAGAGCAGGCAGTGTATTAGGAACAAAGACTAGTGACGAGGATCTATGCAACTTGTTTGATAGAAATAAAGGACTGTGATGCTAATAATATGACACTTTAAGGAACTGCATGCTTTATGAGCTTTCCTAAAACAAAAGTTAGAACTAAATTATCAGAGAAATTCTTCTGATGCCAATAACAAATCTTTCATGAGAAGCTGTGTAACTGAATTTGTAATAAAGACTGGCATTTTATGATTGTGTTCTTGCAGCATGAGTTTTTTACTGTATGGCAGCAGCTTAATAACTCAAATATTCTTTTTGCTTGTTTGATTGGGTTTTTTGTTTACCACTTGATGCCAGTTCCTTCTTGAAAAGATGTGTAATCAAACTGCAGCCCAGTTTACAGGCCTTCGGGCAATGATAATATCAGATTTAGAAGACTATACCTGTTAAAGCAACTTGGAGGCACGTATTATCACTGTGACTCATGTGAGGCAGCACTGCAATATGCAGAATTATTTTTCCTTGGCTTCTTTATTTATACATTTTGTGAATATATTTGGAAAAAAAATACCCTTTCTAGAAAAATGGTGTAGAAAGTTTTATAACAATAACAGAATTTTATCACTGTTATCAAGAGGTAAGTAACTGTGTATGATTCAACAGTATATTGATATAATAGTTCAATACTAAATGAAAAAGGAGGAATAGCACTTAAAAGGTAATTTAATAGAAAATAAATGAGAACCATTGGAAGACAAGTAGAGATCCATATAGGATTAAAAAAAATGCAGTCTATTAGGTTTGGAGGGATACATTCTTGGGAAATTCTAATAATGATCTGTATAAATAGGAAGTAAAAAAAAAAAAAAAAAAAGGCAACAAAACCAAACAAAGAAAAGACAAAACAAAACAACAAAAACAACAACAAAAAACCACAAGAACAAAATACAAAGAGAAAAAACATCTAATTTTGACACGTCGTTCATTAAGATAATAAAGGTGAATGTGTGCTTAGTAGGACCACTCATATGATGCAAAGTGGTATGTGTGCAGTCTTCTACCACACATGGATATAGGTTTTAAGTAAACCAACCAGATTTGTGAGCAGTAGGAATAATGAAGCTTCTTTTCATACAGATTTAATCTCTTGTCTCCTTGAATCTCTACACTATGCCATTATGGTTTTCCAATGTGTCTCATGTAGAAATTTATCAAGTGAGAGGATGGGAACTCTTCACTGATTGCCCCTCAAGCTTCTACCATTCGCAGCAAGCTGAATTTACCTGTTGCAGTATTTGGTGGGGTACTTGGTTGTGTCTCTCCTCTACCTGACTGCTGATCTTCATATAAACTTAATTATCTTTGATAGCTGTGGAAAGGAGGGAAGAGCGTGTGGAGGCATCTGAAAGTGAGCTCACATACTCACTAAGTCTGAAAACAAATTAAAAGGAGGAAATCACTACAATGTGTATACATTAAAATAAAAAACTTGCTGACATAGAAAATTTTTTCATTGTCCAAAAAGTTATGCTCAAGTAGAATACTTAACATTTTTTAGCACTGAGACATTTGGCTGAATTTGTCTGTAAACTCCTTCCTTCAACCTAATTGTCTTATCAGTGTTGTTTAAATCAATTTGGGAATGCCCATCTAAGGGATTATAAAGTTTAAAAGTAAAACTTCAGGTAAGTGAGCAGTGCAAGAACATTTGTGGTAGGTCAGTTTGTGTTTGGTTTTCCTCCCTCCCCTGAGTTGTTCATCACTGAGAGACTGAAGTCCTTCCCTTCACTTGAGCTAAGAGAATCAATAGTTAAGTTTTCAATATGAAGATATCTTAACAGCTCATTTAGTATGCAGAAGCTATTTGGGGTCCAACAGAAAAAGTGAGAGCCTGGATTTGTACAGAAAGATAAATAGTCTCAGCAGTACCATATTAAGGCAATTTTAGAAGGTGCTATCAATTAAGATATTTACAGCTGTACAAAAGACATTAGAGTATGCTTTTTGAATCACCGAGTGGAAAAATGTCTTATCTGTTCATCTTTGTGTTCTAATTTTGGATGCTTTGAAAAATACAATGAAAAAGATTCTTACAGAGATTAGTATTTTGGAACCTTACTGCATGTAAACTTTTGAAAATGCTAGCTTGAAACTTTCACAGGATTGTCTCCAGGTATTTACTTGTTTTTCTTTTTCATGGGTGCATTCAGATCCTTGCAAAACTATTACATGGACAACAAAGTATTGGAAAATGCTTGTTTTATTATTTTCAAGTAAGCAATTAGTTTGGGACTATACAGTTTTTTATGCAGCCATTAATTGCAAACCAGCTTATAACATAGTGAAAGCTAGACAGATATACAGCAAAGCATTTATCAATGCTGATTGAGAAAGGAATAGTCAAAAAGTGACAAAAGTACATTGACAGTGTCCTGTTAAGTAACCATCTGCAAGTATATTAATTCCATTATTTTAATGGACTCCTTTCGTGATTAATCAATGACCGTATTCTCTTAAGCATATCTGTCAAGACATGTCTTTCTAATAAATCTATTCAGCCAGGAGCACGTAAGGCATCATCCTCATCTTCAAACTGTGTTAAGTCAAGAAAATGTTGTGGTAATGTGGGCATTGCTTGTCCAAGAACATTAAGAACCTTGGTCAGGATCTTTTTGACTATAAAAGGATGTGTGTTATGCTTTCTTGTTTGGTATAAGTTGAAAGGGAGTGAAAAAAAACATAGAAGGAATTTTTATTACAGAGAACTATTTCCCTCCAAATAGTACATGAAGGAATACAGTGTCTGAAAAAAGATCTTGTTGGCAGGGGAAGAAGTAGTCTGAACTACATATTGTTGCTGATAAATGTTTTAGCTGTAGATTAATAACATATTTAAAATGAAAATTTGTCTAACAGCAGAAGCATAAAAAGTTAAGTTTCAGACACCTACTTATTTTTTTATCTATTTGTGTAAATCTTTCTTCGGGTAATAGGCCTGGGTTTTAAATTTTTTTTTTTCCCATACCTAGAGATTGTAAGCAACTGTAGGTATTTAGAAGCTTACCTTTAAAATGAAGAAAAAGTAAATGAACTTGGCATTGTGTGTTTCCAGGAATTCTCATATAAAAAAGAGTTTTTTAAAGCAATTCCATCCTGGCAATGTACAATTGTAATTGTTAGCAAAATGTTTATTTATTGCTCTTTAATATGTTCTTTATTTCTTTTGAGAATTATGAGAAATTCCTGGGTATTGGTGATGTTTATGGTAGTAAAATGATACATTTTATTTAAGATCATGAAATTATAACAGATCAAAAGCAAGTAGCCATTTTTATGATTTTCAATTACATTCTATTTTTAAGAGTATATTTCCTTTTTAAGTATAGCAGTATTAAAATTCTTGATTTCAACCTCATCTTCAGTGACCAAAACTGTTGAGCCTAACAGGACGAAAGTATGCTCTCTTTTATTTATTTATTTTTTATCTCCCCATGGGTGATGCACAGATTGGTATATTGTGCATAAGTATACAACACGTGTCATTAACTCTAAAGACTCTCAATATTTCTGAGATTCTGTAAAAAAACCCAAAGCATCCTAATATCTATAAGGCTTCTGTTGCAGAGTGAGTGTCAGCGTCTTCTCTTTCTCTTTTTTCTCACGGCAGTGAAACTACATCTCAATGTGAAGGACCAAGAAGCACAACTTTTATATTCTGTTTTAATTTCCACAAAGGTTCTTAAAGAGATTCAATGTGATGCTGGGAGAACATGTCACATAATCTCTTGGGTTTTTGTACATTAAATGGAGGGGAAAAAAAATGTAAAATTTCTTAGTGACCTAACAATTTCACAGTGACATAATGATTTGTTTCTTTATTGCAGCCTTAAATTTCTTTCTATAACAAATTATTGGTTGTACAGCTGTTCCAGTGGTTTGGAAGTGCTAACATGCTGAAAAGGCAGGTAGACAACTTTATAATAGATGTGCATGTGCCTAATATGTGCTTGTAATATAAGAGCAGTGAAAGGATTCCGAAGCAATAAATTTATAGAGAAGTACACAATATGGAATGTATATTGCCATATAACTTTTTGGAATGATGATACGGCTTCACTGAATCTTCCTTCTCAGTCTTTCTTACACAAATTCTGAAAATAACAGCACAGTTAACTGATTATTCAGTAATGAAAATGAAGTCACTTGCATTTGGAAACAAGGAATCCCTGATAACACTCAACTGTTGTAAAAAGTAGTGGATTCCTAGCTTTAAACTGATGTTTTGTCTGGAGTGAAGAGCAAGTGTATACATAATGGTGGGTTTTCTTCCCTGTTTTGCAAAGAAATACTCATTACAATTCATGCTGTGGGAAAGGACTTTATAGTAGGTTCATTTCCTTGTGTTTGTGTTAGGAAAAAAAAGAAGAGATTTATGATCCTGGAGAGCGATCAAGGCAAGAAGTATTATGACGCCTGTTATGAAACCAATTGCATGTGATTTTTTTTTTAAATTTTTTTTTTTTAATTTTTAAAAAATATTTCAGATGCCTTAATAGAAAGGCAGGTCTAATGGCCAGGTTGGTGGAGTTTGGGCCAGTCAGGAGATGACTGAGTTTCTTTTCTTCCATGAGGTGTATTCTGTCCTCATTGAAGTCAACAGGAACATGATCAGAGAACTATATTCATAAACATAGATTTTCAAATGATCTGAAATATGAAAGGTAATTATATAGCATTATATATAAAGGCTTCTTTGTGTTATATACTTGTTCTTTGTTTCAGAGGGATAAATATATACAAGAATTGTGGGTGTGTCAAAGCAGCAAAACTGGTTCAGACAGGTAAAAGCATTTGAAGTGGTGTCTTTTGCACCATTAATAGTTTTGAGTTTGTCTCAATATTTCTGCATCAATATTATGAATCCTGTTTTAAGAGATTTATTACTTCTGTAAAAGCAGCAGGCCGAAATTTGGCTCATCAGATGAATTAGTCTTTCATTCTTTTTCTGTTCAAAGAGTTTTATGCTGTTAGTGATAGCTGTCTGATACTGGAAATGCTTCTGCAACCTGAAATTTTCTCTTGTTGTCCACACAGCAGTTGGTGATTATTAGAGGAATTAATGTTAATAGGCTTTCTTTCTGCTGCATTGATGTAGAACTTTGCAATTGGGATCTGAAAGTTTAGAAATACTGATGTGTAAACCCCGTAAGTTAGTATGTTTTGTATTTCTTTTGGGAATGATTAGAAATTCCTGGGCATTGATGATATTTATTGTAGGAGGATGATTAATTTTATTTTAATATCATGGAACCATAAAAGAAGTTCAAGTGAATAGCACTTTTATGCCCTTCAGTTTGAGTTCCATTTTTAAGCATATCACTGATAAGAGGTGTTAATCTCCATGTTTTAAAATTGGGAGACTGGTTTATGAAGTTTTGCTAGTCACACAGTGACAGAACAAAAATAGATTCTGGTAGTTGTGATTTTTTTAAGTGATGGAGTATCAAATACAATAATTATCTGCTAATTTATTTGTGGTTGTCAAATTAAATTTATATGGTATTTATTAATAGGTGAGTACAAGCTGTTCCTTGTGCTAATCTTTGTCCATTTGAGTATTTGTTTATCATGGTTGAACTTTATGCAATTTAATGTGCTGTCATTCAGTAAATGTTTCTAAAATCTTAAAGTAATATCCTTTGAACAGCAATGTTGGAGGGAGAGAGGAAATGAGCAGTTTTTCACTATACTTAACTTTCAACCATGCTGAAAAGGTTTGAAATAATTGTTTTAAACATTAAATTTTACTTTAGTCATAGTTTATATTTTAAATACTGGCTTAATCCATTTTAAGTATAGTTTGATTTGCTACCAGCTTCTTAAAATATGTGCATGTATGAATTTAGGATGACAAGTACTTTGCAAATGCTTTTGTGATGCTTTATATAAAAAAATATTTGTCAGTTCAAGATGTCAAAATGAAGCTGAAAACAATGGAAGTGATATTATAATCTATCTACATGAGCAATGGTGTGTATCACATGGACTTAACATTAAAATTAGGTAGGCATAAGTGTGATTCTCTTCTTGCCTTCATTGGCAAGTAAATATTCAGGCCTTTAGATGTAAACGGCAACTCAAGCTGCTGTGGTGTCAGGCTGATCAAACAAAAGCTGAAATTAGGAATGGTCTCAGTTCTTTTTGTCTTCCTCTAGATACCCTATGCATGATCCAGCAGTCTATGAAGGAAACTTATGTATGAAATTTTATTATGATACCAACTATCCATTACACAAGCATTGGTATTCACTGTGCTGAGTTGCCTGTTACTAGTGTCTGGATCTCTGATGATGGCTTCACTATCAGCTCAGGCAAGATGGCAAAACATGTCATAATTACTTCTGCATTAGCCAGGTTTTTTCAACACAGAGCTCAACCCTTAGCACCAGAGGTCTGAATGATTAGTGCCACAGTATTTTTTGCTCTTCTGAAGACAGTGGCTTTTGTCGTCTTCGTTGCCTACTCTGAGCTGTGTGGGAACCTGCTATACCCCAACAACATCAGTGGGAGCAAGACCTGTCTTATATGATGTTCATTTACTTTTGGCTTTCAGCAGTAGTATTGGAGGGTATCTTGATCATACCTATAATATGCTTTGCAATGTCCTTGGAGAATCAATATGTTGTCCAACAGCTGTTTTACCTTCTGATTGCAGACTTGGAACTAAATGAAGTGCTGTCTTTTAGAACACTATAGGTCCCAAAGCAGATCAGTCTTACTCATGCCTACCTTGCCACTGTTAGTTGTGTTAGAAATGTATTATCTTTCTTGCTGAGTGGTTTTTGTCTTTAATTAATGAGGGTTACTTAGTTTTCTTAATATCACAACTGGGTATCCTCAGACACATGCAATTAGACTTCTTGAAGCTGAAATACAGAAGATATTTAAGTTTCCTGGTTTAAAAAAAAAAAAAAGTTATATCTTGATAAAATATTACAGCAGACAGAAGTTCAAAATATATGAAGTGGCATAATGTATAACATAAGTGAAATTGAAGATCAGTATTTTCTTTATTGGTGATACCCACTAACAAGGGATTTTGTCAAAGGTGGCAAATATTCCAACAAAGTTGAGTAGATAGTATTGCATCTCAGTTCTGGTGAAGTTTGTAACATCCTAAGTTTGTTTAATTAACTCCAACATTGCTATGTATGAATTAATGCAAAGGTGTACATGCACAGACTGACTAAGGCTCATAATAAGACATGAGTCCAGTCTAGTGAGCAGACACCAGGTAACTACAACATTGCTTAAGGTTGCTGTGGTTACTGCAGCTAGGTTTGTGCAACCACCTGTTTAATCGGCTTTCAAGTTTTAGATTCCATTGCCTAAGTTCCATGGAGAATTACAGCCAAGAAAAGAGATCTCCTACTGGACTTTGCATTAACATTAATTTTATCATGTTAGATTAAAGAACAGTGTTTAGCTCACTGGGAATGTACATGTTCTTCTAAGAATAAACCATTTATAGTTGAAAGAGTTGATCATATCACTGAGTATACAAAAATATTTAGAAGAGCTAGTGCATTTGTCACTTATCATCACAATGGTAAGTTGTGGTCCCATTCATTGTCCCAGATAATGTATTTTACCTATAATTTATGTAATGAAAATATGATAGAACAAGAATGACATCACTTCGTATTTCATAGGAAATTAATGGAAAATTCATGGACTATACCTACAAATGAACTTGTATAGCATAAAGACTTAACAAAATGTTTTCTCTTACTCGCCTGTTTCAAAATCTAATATCGTATCCATGATCTTCAAAGGAAACACATGTTTCTGTGCCCTTGCCAATTTATGGGTTTTGTATAGTGAAGTTAGCAGGTCACAAAAGCACGGGCATTTAGTGAAAGGTCTCTTCATGTAAGCACAGTGAAACTGAAATGTCTCTCAGAATCGAAGAAGGAATTATATTCATGTTAACGGACAGTGCACTGAAATATTTTATTTGAACTGAAACAAAGAGACAGTTGTTTACTCTAGGAAAGATTATTTTATATGTGACACCTTTGCTACAGTCTGGTAGTGAATGTTCTAAGTGGATGGGTATTCACTAGCATAAGTAGGTATGAAATAAAGTTTTTGATAGCATCATCTTAGGTTTTTTTCAACAAACAGTGAGAGAAGACCACACCCACTTTATTCAAGGAGTATCTTGTAGCCCAATGAAAGTTAGGAATCTCTGTGCCCACTTTGTTTCTCCTTTCCCTGATAGCTGTCCAGTTTCTCCATTTCCAAAAGTAATTTCAATCAAGGAGGAATAATCTAAATTCTGATATCCCCTACATGAGGAGTGCAGTTTTTACAGACTTTCAACATTTACATTTCATACTTACCTCTTGCTTTGTTTTTAACCTTCCTATACATCAAGGCAACACTTTGTCTTAAACTGTTCTTTCAGAAAGCGAATGGATGACTTTTTCTAAGGCGCTGTACAAACAGCAGTCTTTTCATCATCAGTTTTGAGCCTCTACTTTCTAGGCTTCTGCAAGCTTAAGTGCAGCTTATCATGGACTTGCTGTAAGTACCTGTCTCAGGCATCTATCTACCTGTACTACAGTATAGACTTCCATTTTTCCTTCTTAAGAATGATTTTTCATTTGGAAATAGCAGTCTCTAGAAGGAATGGAATACTTCTGACATCCTCTGAACACATTTCCACAAAAGGATTCTTCATATGTTTTTATGTCAAGGATTTACGAACTATATTTCAGAATTTTGGATAAACCACATTGTTCATATTGTTCATTTAGCTGTAATTTTAGCTTGATTTCCGAAGGAAATGAGACATCAGTGATTATATTGTCTGTGTCTGTTCTGTTCTTCCCTTTCCTCAAATAACTGTACCTTGCACATCAGTGTGTTACAGACTGAAACTGGCTATGGCCAAGAATGCCCTTCAATTAGCTCCTTTTCTTGTTCTAAGATAATTTGTTGTGAGAACTATAAAAAATGAGTTAATTACAATGCAAAGCAAAGAAACATTTGGAAAAAAATGGGATGTTAAGTTTTGTCTTTGGACTTTCCTGGTATCTTTATATATATCTGCCTTCCAGATAGTAAAGACGTATAAAAGGGACTGCTCCTCTTTTAACAATAGAGCATCAAACACGTGGTTGCCACAAAACCAGTTATTACAGTACAACTAATAATTATAGTAATCTTGTGAAGATTAAAGTTTTAATGTAAAGCATCTTGGAAACCAATTTCAAAGATATGAAAACACCTGCAGAGAATATTTCTTAATGTGGGAACACTCCATCCTTGATTAATGCAGTGGGGTTTAAACTGATCTCAGAATGAATGAAATAAAAGTTCTGGGGGAATAAAATAGATACAAATCTTTAGGTGTTGACTAGGCCTAGTGGAAGAGGATACCCGTTCTATATTTATTAAAAACAAATAAGCAACCACTTACCATAAGCACGTCTGTTTAGGCACGGGGTAGTCTTAAGACAAAGTAGTGTAAAATCAGTGCAGTTGTTCTGTGTGAAAGCCAAGGCACATGTGTTTAAACAACCATCTTGTATATTAGGATGAAGGGACTCAAGTAACTGAAGTTTCTGTTCTGAAGGATTACATATGCCATAGAAATAAATAAAAAATAAAATTAAAACCACAAGAAAAACAAAAAACATTAATGAAGTCCTTCAGTTAATTTAAGATAGCAAGGAATTGAATGTGGAGGAAGACAAAAGGAAACGGCACAGTTTCTTTAGAGAGAAGTACAATACTTATTTATATCAGTATAAATATTGCCATTGATAAAATTGGGAGTGTGCTAAAAAGCAGCTTCACAAGTAGACCTCTTGGAAAACTGGAAGAATAGTAGTTTTCATATTGATTGACTTAAAGTAGAGGGTCTAAAAAGTCATGTGCTCACAGAGATCCAGGACAGTGGTTATTTCCAAAGAATATTTAACAATTTGTATTTAATAATACTCCAAAGATTCTGGGGACCTATCAAGAGAAATTAAGGCTTCATCTAGACAGAGTTTTCTGAACAGCTTTTCTACTGTGGTGCCAAGTATAAGTGGAGGGAGGAGCAACTTCTGTTGCAGACCAAGCAGTTAATGATGCTGTATGAAAAGACAGAAGTCTTGACTTTCATAGTTAATAGGAAGTTTCTGTTCATGACGTGAGTAACTGTCTGGGCTGAAAGGTCAGAGTTGGCAAGGCTGTAGTGTGGATCCCAAATGAAGCAGCAAAAAAAAGAAGATAGAAGGATCTTCACTTCTGTTTCATTAAGCTAATTATTGCAGTGCCCATCTGGTAACTAGAGCGTAACATTTATAAGAACCTGTGTACATCCAACTGTGTGTATGCACCTGTATGTGCCATGGATATATCCGAGGAGCTTGTAACTGTGACAATACATTGTTCAAAGGAAGGTGAAGACTGATAAATCAGCATAAGTTCTTTTGAAATACTTTTAATATACTGAGCTGTGGGTTGCAGTTAAATGCTATTTCTTGAATTGTTTGAAACTAATCTATTTAAAATGCTATAAATTTTATTGTAGCAAACAGCTACATCTTTGAAATAAGGACCCAGCAGAATTAAAACTGAGAGTCCACTCCCAGTGTATGTAACTCTGTGGAGCTGTATCTAGATTGTAGAATAAACCAGTCTGGGTCAAGGTTATGTTACTAGTTAGACTGATTTGTTTTCCTGGGTTTACTCTTTTCAGTAATGCTAGGATTGCAATGACATTTACTGAATTTAAAGCCTATGTAAGTATTGAGGGTAACTGTAAATTTATTTAAAACAGTTTTTGAAATAAAACATTGAACTGACCATTTGTCCTTGCTTTTAAAGATATCAATGAAAATGCAGACAGATTCATTTGAAGAAGTCAGATCTATTATAATTTTCACTTAAACATCAATTGTTAGATTGCTAATGAGCTGCACATATGGCTATCTGATAACATAGCTGAAACATATGGCTATCTGATAACAGAATTTTTGGTTTAATCCCGTGGCTATACAGGCTGCAGAGCTGTGAAGTTAATACAGAGAAGGGTCTGTTCTCTGCATAGCAGTAAAATAAAAGTAAGATGTTGTTGGATTTCAGTATCAATGCCTAGTAGTTCCTTTTATTATGATGACAAAAAAAAATATTCACATGTTCCATGGATAGCTCCTAATTTATTTATTTTTTTTAAATATAGAGCCTATTTTTGTTACTACATTCACAGTCTTACCAAGTAAGTTTTCATATTCCCTAATATTTTACAAGAACTGCTTCTGGGATTCCCTATGTGATGTTGTTTCATTGCATGCTTTTTCAGTTATAACTCTACAATGAGTCAGAGACTCCTACTAGATCTTAAATAGAACGTATTTCCACTAGTTAGTGGTTTTGTTTAATGTATTCAGTCTTAATTAGAGTAGGCTTTTAGACATCTTTATCTCATGGATAAAACTTGAATTATATTTATGATTAAAATGGTATTTCTTTATCTTTTTATAGAACCTAGATTAATATCTATCTTAAAGTATTTTCATCAACCCTTCTTATTCCATAGTGGGGGTTTTTTTGTTTCCAAAGAAGTAGACATTGATGTACATACATGTAAATGGATTTATTTTGTGCCTGCTGTGGAGGTGCAACGTGCAAGATGAATTCAGGGGGCAAACATTTCAACTATTCTTTAATATTCAGAAAGTAACAGTTAAGATAGGCTTCTAATGTTTGCTTAGAACCCAGAAGTAAAAGATGAGACACATTTTCTTTCTAGGTAAACATCATAAAATAAAATAATAAAGAGGAATTTTACACCTGAGGTACTAAGATGGTAGAAACAATTTTGCATAAGGTTGAAAAAAAAGTTACTGACGGAGGAAAGATTCATTAGAAAAAGTAACCTGAATTTGGCAAATTTAGAGAATTCGTACATAGGAGGTTAAATACTGCAATTTAACATCACCATTTTTAGCCTGCCCTTTTTTTTTTTAATGATGACATCTTAAGTATTGGCTTCTCATTTCTTTTCTGGCAGTTACTTTGGGGTTTTTTTGTGCTATTTTATTTGTAAAGTGATTTCAAAATTTGCACTTTTATTAAGCTCTTTTTAAAATTCTTAATATTTTGTCCCCATGGAGGTGTCGTAGTGGGTCCCCCTATGTGTAGGTTTAGATCTGCCACACAAACAAAGGACTACATTCTTTTGAAACAGATGCCTGTAGGGGAACTGAGGTTCACGAAGAACATGGGAAGCAGAACTGTAACTGTCACCTACCAGTCGACTTTTAACTGTTAATGACAGCAAGCTGGAACGCAGTGAATAACTGTCCAGCAGGTCCCAACAGTTGTGACGTTTGGACATCAAATTTGTCATTATTTGGAGGAAACTTCAGAAAATAATTTAGTCTTGTAATTTCTTAAATTCAGTCTTTAAAAAGAAAAAAAAAAGGGGGTGGGGAGTGGTGAGGGGAGCAGGAATATCAAATGCTCTCTCCTATAAGAGGACACTTCCAGTTCAAACTCTGCTGTCACAATCCAAGTCTTGCTTGTGTGTGATGATGTTGTCCTTCTTGTTGAAGAAGATAATGGAAGATAATGCTCAGTTTTATGGACAGAAAGCTGAATATCTCACCAAGAAGAGAGGGTGTTCTGCTTTGATTTGTGCATGCTGGGATGCTGTGCTGAAGCTGTTGAGTGTGTGTGAGTAATTTCAGGCATTGTTGAGAGCATTAAAAGTTGGGTTAGATTTACAGAGAATTATCCCTTGAACCTTTGAACACGTGATATGAGAGAGAAGGTGTCAGGAAAGACTTTGCACATTCAAGGGTACTATCAGTTTTAGTAGCCTCTGAACTTGTATCTTTTCCATTGAAACACAACTCCAGATGCTGTAAGAGAGCTTAACAGTACTTCTCCAAATTCTTTATCCCAAGTTTGTGATAGATGCACTAATGGAACAGATAGGGGACAAAATCTGGTGATCTTCTGAGTTGTTATATTCAGGGAAATTTCAGTCATGGAACCAGTGTTTCATCTGGAACATGTGATGTATTATTTTAGCTACCTATTTAATTCATTGGAACCACATCTGAGCTGGACAGCCCTGTGTTTTAGGCACTGTATTGGACAAGGTGTACAACAACAGATGAGTTAACCTTAACCTGAGCTGTATGCTGGAGTACAAGAGTTACTGTGTCACACTGTAAGTTCCAGAAACCTCTCCTGACATAGAATATCACCAAATGTGACTTCTTTATTATATGTAGATCAGAGACTATCCCTGTGAATTTTTCCTCACATTATGCACCTGAGTTACATACCTGTACAGTTGTGAGCTCTGAAAGACCGATGTTGCCATCATTTTTGACTAATATAGCTTTTATCCCTCATTGCAGCATCCTGCTTACCACCTGCAACAGGATGCCCCCTTCACACAAACGCAAGAAAGAAAAGCTATGGTTCTCTTGCTGGAAGAACTTTTTTTTTTTACAATAATGGGTTCTTACTCTTTTGACATCTGCACATATATACACTTGTGTGCATGATTACACTGAACACATTGTTTGTTGGAACGATGAATATTTGTAAATAGGGCTCAAGTGGACAGGATGCTCCAACTAGCATATTCTTTGTACAAAGCAGAAAATACACCACGCAAACACACTCTTTTAAGATCCTGTAGACATAAATATAATAATGGGACAAAGGGATAATAGAATTCTCTCAAAAAATATATAAATATTATACACTTGAAATGGGAATGCATAAACAGTTTGTGAATCAGAAGTACTGCAAACTTGAAAAACAAAACATTCCTGTTTTTCTCAGAAAATGGCAATTGACTAAACAACTCGCAGCAGTTAACACTTTTAATATTGGCACCATCTTTCAGAAGAAAATATTTCATATTTTTAAATCAAGTCAGCAATACTAAGCTGCAATGGTGAAAGAGTATTGAGTAAGTGTAACTTTGTTTTTACTTTACACTTTGATTATTCACTTTTTCATCTGTGAAATCTTGTTGGTACTTCCTGGTTCACTGAAGATTTGTCTCAGAATATGGCTTTACTCTGGCATTCTTGTTGTGACCCATGTAATTTATAGTATATCTGATTCTGCAGAGATATTCACTGAACCAGGAACATATAAGAATATGTGGAGAGTAGAGGAAAAAGCTTTTATTAAGTAGTTGGATTGATTTGAAAAAATAAACACTTCTGCTGACTTCCAACCATAACAGAGTTACAGAAATACTTCCCATAGATGTTTCACTGTATTTTAACTTTCAGTCTTTTTTTTCTTGAGATATCTTAATTGTATCAGTAAACCATTTTTTTATATTCTTAAATATACTCTTGTTAATGGCATGCTGTCCTTTTAAGACTCAGCTCTGTACCTAGAATCCTTACACAAATACGTTAGTCTTCCCAAATATATTATTACCTCTTAATCTTTCAATTGTGATCCCTGTATACTAATCTATTATGTTTGTTTTGTCAATTTACATCTATGCATGGATGTTTATACTTTACATAAAAGCTGTATTTGGTGATTAGAAAGTAGACTTGGCAGGAAAATGATTTTGTTTCAAACTGTATTAATGATCTGTTTGTCCTCTAGTTAAGTACAGAGGCATTTATTAGCAGTCTTGTTTTCCGCTGGACATGAGATGACTGCTTTCTGGCTTCTGCAGTGACATTACTATTTTTAACAAGATGGGAAATGAGTAGAATGGGGGAGAAGAATGCAAATATTGCTTTCTGAATAAATTACAGTCCAGTCATCTGAAGAAGTGGCTGGAGAGGTTTGAGTCTCTGTGAAATCCCTGTGAAGGATTTGAATTCCAAGTTTTGTGTGTCCCCAAATCTTTATCTGGGAAAGCAAGCTTAAAAACGTAGGGTTTACATTAAAAAAAGGATCATAACTACATGTTGTGGAATCAGCTTGATAGCTTTGGGAGATTTACAGAGAAAGAAACTACATGGAAGTGACCTGTCATAAGTCGTCTAAATGGAAAATATTTTACATTTTCTTTTTATTTCTAATTGCTTGTTTCTGATCTCATTGAAAGAATATTTTTACATTTGGATATATTGCAAATCCGCTTCATATTGTTTCAAGTAATTCAGACTATATAGAGACAACAAAAATATATATACATATATGTATAAGTTGTCATTGAACATGAGGATCCTTTAAAGGATGAGTGTTGATCTAGGTTTCTAGTTCCTAGTACAGTTCTTCTCCTTATTCAAAGTATAAAAAGTAGATAGTGATGCAGAGATAAGTGTAAAAGAAATGTCTTTCAGTGACTCTTGTTAGCAAGGAAATATGTTGGCCCATGGTAAGGTAATACAGAGAGTACCTGAACCCTGACAGTCCTAGGATTAATATTATCACTACATAAATCTTGAATCTCCCATTATTAATCATTTCAAATTAAAATTCTAAACAGAGAATGTCTAGAACACTGATGGAAATGAGTCCTTCATTCACTGAAGACATGCAAATGTAAATACATACAACTGCAGGTCGTGTTTTCCCAGAATCAGCATGTGTCACTAATATGCAAAGCCCAGATGAACTCAGTAAAGCTGCCTCCTTCACTTTCTCTGCCTTGCTGTCCCCAAATGGTTCTTAATTTAGGATGAAGGTGTTATTAGTCCAAGTATTAATTTTAATACTACTTGTCCTTTGTTTGCTGTTTATCCATAACTTTATAACACAACTTTTTAAGGCACTAAGAATGCATTTACCATACATAAAACATTTTTTACAAAGAATTGATGATTGTTTAACACTAAGCTTGAAACAGTCATTTCTCTAGGATATGTGCATAGAAGGAAATATTTAAATTTCCAGTCTTTTGATTTCAAGTGGATTCTCGCACTGTTGCTCAGGTTTTGCTGTCCTCTTTTCCACTAGTAGCACCACTGATGCCAGTGCATCAGTGCAATTATTAAATATTGCAATATTTTTTGGTAGTAGACATAAGATGTGGATTTTTCAGAACTGTTTTTGTGATGCTGTTGATTTAAAGACAAAAGACAATGCCATGTCAAGACGTGGCAACTTTGCCTTGGTCTGAGTGGATGCAACTGCTGCTTGCTTTTTAAGAACAGGCAGGGTGACTTATAAAAACTAAGCTTTGAAGCCTCTGAATGTTTTGTGCATCCCATTATCAGCTTATAATGGTGGAGATGGGTGATTGCTTTGCTTGAGGTTTTAGGAAAGATGTGATGGTGGTGGGATCTCTTTCCTGCCTACAAAGCATCCGAGTAACATGGTTATCTTTCAGGTTAACACATTTTTAATAGTAAAACTGTAGTGTTTTAATAAAACTTTTCCATTGTGCTTAGAAATTAGGTTAGAAATAAACAAAACAAAAGTGAAGCAGCACTCTGTAGTGTTGGATAAATTGAAGTCCTAGGAAACAAAAGCACTTCTTCGTGAATGTGTGGGAAAATCAGGTCTGAGACTACCTCCCAGCAATCTAAATTCCTCATATTGTTTCTCCCTGTTTTGGTTTTTGGTTTGTTGGTTTTGTTGTGTTTTGTGTTTTGTTTGGTTGTTTGTGGTTTGTTTTTTTTTTTTTTTTTTTTTTTTTTTTTTTTTTTTTTTTTTTGGTGGGGGGTTTTTTTTGGGCAGGAAATCGAGCCTATGTTCCTATCCACAAATAAATTTTGCAGCTGAATGTTTTATGTTCATGCACTGAAATGTGTATTTCTGAGGAACCTTGACAACACCAATG
>JANIJG010020954.1:34279-44651 GCA_024611175.1 Megaceryle torquata
TTTTTTTGTTTTGTTTTTTTTGGTGGGGGTTTTGGTTTTGTTTTGTTTTGGTTTTGGTTTGTTTGTTTGGGTTTGTTTTTCTTTATTTTATTATTTTTTAATTTTTATTTTTAAGTTTCTTGAAGAGACGTTCCAACCTGCGTAAAGTTTAGGCTGCTCCCAATAATAGTTTTAGACTGTGCCACACCTAGATTATTTATTTCAAATTTGAGTCTCAAACTTAACAAAACATGGTTTTCACCTTTGAAGAAATCTCCCTTATTTTCTGCAATTCTGCTTTTTCAGACTGAAGCAAACAGTATTGTTGTGGGTGAAAACCAACTTCTGCTGCTGTCAAAATAAATTAACTTTTATCCACTTAAATAACATTACTCTTGGAAGTTGCTAACCTAATGTGTTTTCATGGACAAGAATATTATTCTTTCCTTTCAACTATTTGTTTTCTCTTCCACTTTTTCAACAGCATTCTTGACCTAACTCTGAGCCACTCATATGTTGAAAGTGGTGGTAAATTACCATGAGCATAATAAAATAAAATGGCATGGGCAGAACAGGTCACAAATTCTTGTCTTAGAGAAGCACAATATATTCAGATGTGAGTCTCAAACCAAAATCCTGAGATGTTACTCACGCTTAAAGAAAATACAATTTATTTTCATGTTCAATTAGTGATGACCTAGGTATACTTGGAGGTCTTGCTGATACTTTGTTAATGTTTAGTAGATATTTATTCAAATTTGGTTTCAGTCTTGGGCCCCTCAGTTCAAGAAGGACAGGGAGCTGCTTGAAATAGTCCAGTGCAAAGCCACAAAGATGATTAAGGGAGTAGAGCATCTCCCTTATGATGAAAAGCTGAGGGAGCTGAGTCTCTTTAGCTTGGAGAAGATAGCACAATGGGCAGTAGGTGCAAGATGGAGCATAAGAGGTTCCGCAGAAACATAAGGAAAAACTTTCACTGTGAGGGTGACAGAGCACTGGAACAGGTGCCAAGAAGTGTTGTGGAGTCTCCTTCTCTGGAGACATTTAAAAACTGCCTGGACACGTTCTTATGTGACCTGCTCTAGGTGGTCATGCAGGGGGGTTGGACTAGATGATCTTTCGAGGTCCCTTCTAACCCTTAACATTCTGTGATTCTGTGGTTTAATGAAGAAGACTCAGTATCTTGTCCTATAAGTAAACTCTTCAGATTTTGCAAAGAATCTGACTACAAGTTCCCAGACTATGATTTTCACATATCTTTTAAAATAGGAATTGTGCTGGGCTTGAAGGCACTCTTTGCCCAGACTGAGTGAGGAGAGTGTTTTGCTGTGTTACCTTGGGAGGGGGGCTGTGTTTGGCACGCTGTGATGCTGTCAGCAGTGCACGCAAGGTAACTGCCTTTTTTTCCATTAAGATTCTATTTAGAGAATCAGTACTCCTTGATCAGACCTGATGAGTTTCCTGGAAGACAGAAGAAAGAATTTCCTGGAATAACTACATATTCTTCCTAGAGTGAAGCAGATTTCTCAGTATCATTTGCCACTTCACATTCCTTAGCCTGCTTTCTCCTAGTTTTGTTATTAAAAAAAAAAAAAAAAAAAGAAAAAAAAAGTAGAAAAAGGTTGTTAGAACGTGTAACTGTGTGTATGAAAGCTGGCTAGCTGAACTGCTTTGCAGTAAGGGTATGCGTTACTTGTTCTTTGACAGTTGCTGTTTGACAGTTGTTTTTCACAGTACTGCATGCTGTCATTTGGAGGGAAAAGGCCAAACTTTGCTAACTGTTGTGATGCAAGTAGCCCATTAGTACTAATGAAGTAAGTAGTGTTGTGTATTCTTTTCTGATGCAATTCATATTTCAACTTCAAGGACAAATTCTTTTCACTTAAGTGTGGTTCTATTACAGTCATGTATCATGCAACATTGCATGGATTACGTTTTATCATAAGATAATTACCCTTCTGAATTAATGTTATACTCATGCATTTCTCTTCTGGAGACCATTTTAAGGGATCCTAAAATATAAATTTCACACTCCACTTCTGTGAAGCTGACTGATTTCATAGGGCTTAGACATACCACAGTCAAGTGTCTGTTAACACTTGCACTTGTAAACTGGCTGCAGATGCAAAGAGCATTGCTGACTCAATCCCCCATGTTCTTATCCATGTTCTGTCTTTCTATTACAACTTCCCCTCAAACTCCATCATACCACACAAGTTGTAAGTTGGGTTTATATTTCACTCACATTATTTTAAGCAATCCCTTCCCTGTCCCACTTGCTGGAGGTTTCCATCCCCTCAATTACACTCATACCACAAAAACATGACTGAGCAGTTGCGAGAGCCAAGAGGTCAGAAACCTTCAGGAAGAGGTAGGATTGATCAGCTGGGGCTGGGAACCTCCTGAAGCAGATTTTGGCCTGACCATATGGTTTGGAGGCTCCTGCAACATCAGTCACCTGCACAGCATCTTCCTACCTGGAGGAACATTCAGTAAGTTGAACATTTTGTGTACTCTTCCTTACCTCGCATTCATCCCCAAACCAACTGCTGTTTGTACTTCTGGTGTGAACTAAACAGCCCTACCAGAAGCCCTGCTCCCATGTCTCATTTCCTACCATCCCCAGGTCAGAACCTGCTTGTCCTCCCTAAAGCATGCAGATACTCTTCTCGCCCATCCTTTCTACAAAATGCTAAATTTCTTGTCCTCTCATTCTTGCTTTACAGTAAATGTCACTAAACCTTATCCTTAATCCCAGGTCCTCACTTTATACATTGTCCCATTTCAGGGTCTTTTCCCTCAGTTTTATGCCCCCTACTTTTCAAGTCTTCCATGGAAAGGCAGGTCCTGCCACTGCTTGTCATAACGCTGCAGTCACTTAATGTTTTATGCATTGCCATTTGGTGCAGGGAATTGCAATTGCATGACAAATGCAGAAATACCTCCTCTTGAAAGAATAATCAGAGGTTGCAAGGCAATTCTTTGTTGATAACTAAGAGAAGTTAATAGCTGATTTTCCAGAGTCTGCATCTTTAAGGAAAAGGAACTGTAATGTACAACTTGGTGGGACTCCAGGCACAAGAGGAAATGGGTTATAGCAGTTGTGACTGTGTGGAGCAGATGTTTTGGTTGGACTGGCTATCAACCATCTGACTCATAATAAATTGTCAGTTCCAGTAAATTCCCAGTTTTCAATTACAGTAGGTAGGATACGAGAAAACAATGCTGTTTGGATGGTGTATTTAAAGTGGTTTTGATGTTTTTTCATAAACAACTCATACCAACTTTGTAAAAAGATTAAGTATTTTGCAAAGGGAGCAGCTGTAAACATTGAAGCATTCATTTGAATGTAAATTCAGATTGATATGAATGAAAACTAACAAATGATATTTTAGACAGTGCTGATACAATTAGAAGTAGGATTTTAAGTTTTACTTTGGAGTCTTGTGGTACCTGAAGTCTTTTCCTGAGTTTGGTTTTTTTTTTTTAGAAAAAGATATGTCTAAATGTTTGGGGGTTTTTTTGTTTGCTTATTTTTTTCTGTGCTGCATTTGTATTTTTCATGTGGCCTCTTAGTTTTGAGTTTGAAAAATACATGCTTAATGAAACTTTTCATCTGCACTGGTCAAATAGACAAGGGATAAATTAGAAAAGTACAGTGAGTTTTCCCTTCATCCTTTTCTTTGTGAGAAGTTTTATTTATTTTTGTAAGTTGATAGAAGGTCTCTGCAATAGAAAAAAAAGGCTATGTATTGAAATCTTTGTTTGTTTTATTTATTTTGTTCTGTCACCACCACATTGCTTTACTATGTATATTTTGCATTTCCACAGGACATTGGAGGCTTAGTCAATGATCAGTCCACACTATGCAAATTACTCTGTAGACATAGGAAACTGCAGTTCTTGAGAAAGAAAACTTATTTCTTTTCAGTGTTAAATGGTGTATCCATTTTTTCTCCTGTTTGATTTGAATGGATATTTTCTGAAATGAGGAAAAGATTATTTAAAAAAAAAAAGAAATGCATGGTAGTGAGATGGCAGATTTTCGTGGTGTCTTTCTATGTACGATCTTTTACGTTGCAGTGCTCTAGAGGTTTGGGCTTTTTTTACTATCAAGAATGAAACTATTGTGGAAAAACTACTAGGTGTGCCTTATCACATGTTTAACTAATGATCCTAAACATTTTTACACTCAGTTTTTAAACCTCAAAATTCTTGTGGCCCAGTAGGTGTTCTTTGTTCAGTGGAAGTTCTTTTTAATAATACCTTCTGTAGAGTCTCATGTGGAAAAAGTTCTGCGAGTATAAAATGGTACTTTAATGTGGTAGTTCTAACCTTGGATGCTAACATTTTTAGCAAATTGCCATTCTTAATTTTTACAAAATCAGATTTTTCTTAAAGAATTACATTAAAAATTTTAAATAAAATCTTCTAACATTAAGTGTTATGAGTTAAATACAAATTGTGAGTAGGAAAACAGCTACTTAAATTTTTTTTTCTGTTATGCTAGTTCAACAACCTCTTTTTTTCCTAAAAGGAAGTAATATTGCCAAAGCAGTTGGATGTCACCGTCTAAAGAGAAAAGGCAAACAAGAAAAGAAAAAAAAAAAAAAAAAAAAGGTGATTTTTGCTTTGCTGCTCTGTTTAAATCTGTCTTCTTCTTTGAGACAAATACGCATACAGAAACGGGAAAGGGAAAGACACTGCCTGGGCAGAGTTTGATAAGCGTTTAAAAAACCTTTGGCTTTAGACACTTTGGTGTAATGGAAAAATTTTAGCCCCCATTCTGGGGAAATGCCATTGCCTGTTAATATAAGGATCCATCATCTCACTGAGTCACTAACAGGTTCGTAGAGAAGATGAGGAGTGAAGGAGTTAAGTTGTGACTGGCACAGACAACATTCAAAAGGTCTATTTGTTGAAAAGCTTTCCACAGTTTATCTGTAAGACATGTGGTTTTGGTTTAGCTTTATAAACGGCAATTTTAACAGTCATACTAGGGTTGAATGCAGTTCTACCAAGGAGAGTCTTACATAAATAAAAGTAACGAAGTCTGAAAGGAACAAACACTATGGTGTCAGATAGAAGGGACTTTGTCGTGAGTCTGTGCAAATCTTCAACCACCTGAGCAATAAGTTTGAGCAGATTCATGGTGTTACTGGACTGCATCTTTTAAAACCTACATCAGTGTTGTATTTTTGGGCTCTTTTTTAAATTACAATTTTCATTTCTCAAGGCCAAAAATACGCATCCATTTGAAAAGTGGTAGTTATACAAGAATGCCTATTCCTTTACTCAAATTTACCTTGGACTCTAGCTGTATGGTCATAATGCAGTGCTGTTCTGGGAACAGTAGTTGCAGCAGTGTTTGTTGTGTGTTATTTTTGTAAATAAGAAAAAAAAAAATCTTAATTTATTGATCTTGCTACATGCATCAACTTACTGCATCTTATCCTGCAGATACCATGACAATTTATGCTGATGGACTTTTTTTTTTTCCCCTGGCATAAGTCTTCATTTTAAAGAAGCCACTAGTGAGTGTAGAAAATACAATATAATATTACCATACAGGTTAATGTATGCTGTAGTGGTGTTCACCTAATCTGTTTTGGAGTGAGTTTGGGTTTTATTTCCTCATGTTGATTTTCTTTGATCAGTAAGCACCTGGATGGTATTCTAGAAATTGTTCTTATGCATGGTGTCAGTCTGTGTGTGCACATCAATTTAAGCACTAATACTAAATCCAAGACTAAATACATTTTGTATTGTCCACATCACTTGTAAAATGCATGTAGGTTCTATTCTGTAAAAATAAATTATTTGAAAAGAGCTACAAACAAAAGAATATGGTCTCAGAAGAACTGTATATATACATGAGCATTACATGTACTTTTCATCTCTTGAAATATGCCCATTGAAATAAAACCTTTTAGTCATTAGCATTACTGCTTAATCTGTCTTAATAGTTCTTTTCATTTGATTGACAATTAGTAAATTAATGGGAGAAAGCCAGTTAATGCCATAATCAGCTTCAGGAGTGAAAGCTGTTCCTTATGTAATTTTTTTCCTTAGTAATTGTAATACATGAAAGACTGGGGAAAAGGTTGGGGGGCAGTGGCACTCTCGGGTGATTTTTGTTGTTTGTCTTGTTGAAAAAAGTTTTATAATCTGTGCTGGTTCTTCTACTGTAGATGACAGTACCGCTTGGAAATGTAATCCTGAACAGAACATGGTGGGTCATGAGATCCTCTCCTTTGCTGTTATGGGTAACCATGTCATATAATCCCATTCATAAACTGATCATACCCTGACAGCACAGTTGCTTGTTTCTGATCTCATCACTCATATGGAATATTGTCCTGCAACTTCAGGTTAAAACTGTCTTCTGATTTCTAGCCATAGTGTGCTCATGACCATTTTATAGACATTCTAAGAGTACGCTTTTCTTTCATCTGTGAGAAATGAGCTGCCCACCAAGGCAGCATTTAAGAAAACACTTTCAGCTCTGTATCATTTTTCATCCAAGACAATCAGGCTTTTTAAAGACCCATTCTTCCCTGCAGCTTATCACTAAGTTTCTTGGCATGTTGTGTTCTGCACGTAATAGCTGGTATGCAGCTAGTCTCTCTGGACTTTAACAGTTTCAGTCCTGCCAAAGCTTCAAATGGCATGACATTGTCTTCCTGAAACCACTCATCAGTCACTTTTTTTTTTTTCCTCCCCAGATAGGGCACAGTCTCCTAACAATGTTTAAGTGTTTTGCATATTACTTCCTCACAGCTACTTATGGGACAGAGCATGCTAGGGCACAGTGCACCATTTTGATCCTGCTTTGAGCACATATCTGTTGGGTTATCCATTTCCTCTCCTATTTTTCCAAGACAGATAAAAACAAATAGATCTTGGCAAGTTGCTATGCACATATGCACAAACACCTTCAAGGACTTCTTTGTGAGCAGCAAGTGGCACCGTGTTACTTTCTATCAATGAAAGTGACCGCGCTGCTAACTCATTGCTTTCTAACTAGAGGTCAAGAGCTTAAACGAAGTTGTGTGCAGGAGAAGTACACTTATTCATACCGTAAGTGATTTATGAATTGGAGAGATGTCAGGTCCTAACCAGAAACAGTTAGTTCTAGCTGATCCCAAAACTGTAATTGACTGTGATACAAAGAAAGCCTCAACCATGAATGTGTTGACTGTCATGATATTTAGCATGGTTCTGTTTGTTTTGTTTTATTTTTCTTACAGTAGTTTATAGTATGCAGTCTGCTGAAAGTGATGCATGGGTTTAATTTTGCTGGAAACTTGGGAGCTATAACTTCTAGATACAGATTTCTGATCACAGAAATGTTTTTCATCCACCAGAGAAGCAGGAGTTGAGTACAGCAGAAATTTTGGATATACTACTTCAAAAAATAACAAATGCAAAATCTGTGGTCATAACTCAGTGATATTTTAACATTAAAAAAAAATTCTTTGGCATTTGCATCTGATGTTAGCGTTAAAGCAAGAATTCTCAAAAGTTAAATCTGCTTATTTACTGAAATATGCAGTTCAGCTAACTGAAGAAGAGCTACATTACTGTACAGTTACTAACGCAGTAATTTCAATTGGATACATTAAAGGAAACTAAGCACAGCAGAATACCTTTTAAGTACTAACATAGTATGAAAGAATAAATTTGCAACCTATTTTTCAATGATTACTCTTTAGATGTCTCCCTTAAGCATCTCCTAAATAAATTGCTATTTGACTTACAATTTGTTTTCTGTAAGCTTAAAAGTACTCAGTTTGTTATTTGCCATTTTATATTTATTATTTTTTATATACAGGATGTGAATGAAGATCCTGGAGAAGATGTTGCACTTCTCTCCGTTAGTTTCGAGGATGCAGAAGCTACTCAGGTTTTTCCTAAGCTGTACCTCTCTCCACGTATTGAACAGTGAGTGTTCATTCTACTTCATCTCTGAACTTTTCAATTTTTTCCTGATATATGTGAGAAATGTTGGCTAGGTGATAACATGACATTGCTTTAAATTGCTTAAAGTCGTAATGATTACTGTAAGTAATGGCAGATCTTCTTTTGGCCAGGGGAAGTTTAGATTGGATATTAGTAAAAATTTCTATACTGATAGAGTTGTGAAGCATTGGAAGTGGTGGAGTCATCATCTCTGGAGGCATTCAAAACATATGTAGACGTGGCATTTCAGGACATAGTTTAATGGTCATGATAATGTTGGGTAGATGGTTGGACTTGGTCTTAGAGGTCTTTTCCAGCCTTAATGAGTCTATGATTCTATGTATCTATGGCTGGACCACATAGTGATGAAGAAAAGTCATCACTCGCTACATATGATATTTTTGTAGCATCATAATCTATGAAAACTATGCTGTGTTTTCCTGTAGCAGTATATTGTGAGTGCCTTCAGTGGTACAGCAAACTGATAGCTTTTTTTGTGGGAGAATCTTTAATTTCTTTTTCTTTTGGGAAGGTGAGTTCGCTTTATTAACTTAATACATTTTAATAAGGTCTTGTTTTAGAAGCTAAAGGGCTCTATTAAATGTGTTTTAGGAATTTACAGCTTTAGTAAGTACTTTTTTCAGGAGAATATCTGAATATTTAATTTTAAGATTGTTGAACCTTACTGATCTGTTGGCAAACAGACTTGCTGAGAAACACAGTTCTACTCCTAAAATGGAAGGGTGAGGATTAGAAATCAGTCTGCTTTCATTAAATTTCTCTTCTTCCATTTCTGGAATTAAGTTTCTCCTTCCTTTCAGTATCTGAGTCTTGTAATGTCTGCTTCAAAGAAATAACTATATTAGACTATTGGGCATACAGCAGTCAAATCGGTCTAGCATTGTTTCATTGATGCTTTGCTTTTCTGGTTAATACTGCAGTGACTTTCCTCTGAACTGGTGATGACACTTCTGGATAGAGAAGAAAAGATGGGAAATACTAACTACCATAGTTTTAGACTAACTTGGTGATAAAGTTTGTGGGAATGAAGGAACATGGTATCTTGACATTTTGCTCAGCAGAGCATTGGTCTGGATAAACTGTTGGATGTACACCTGCACATGCAGACACATGCACAGTATTATTTTACAGCTTTTACATTTTCATATTTTTTATCAATACACTGCTTTTTGTCATCATCATTTGAGGGAATAATTCTAGTAAAACGTGTAATTATCTTTCCATGTTCCAGTGGATTCTTCTGCTTAGCTGCTGTTAAAAGTAAATAGGCTGTCACTAGCTTCCCATGTATTTTCAGCTCTAGGTATGTGTTGATTCTTAAGTGTATTTCAGGCAACCCAGGTATGTCTGTCTAAATGAGCCATGTTCTAATGAATATATTGCCTATTTTCCCACTTTCAATAGTATCTTTAGAAGGGTGTTAACCGTTTGATACCAAGCAGAACCACAATACAAAGGAGCGCTTTGTCTTCCATTTTCTGTCAGTGCCCTAAAGAATATCCGATTTTAGATGTGTGATGTAGAACAATATAGCAGAAAGATATTTGAGTGGTGTTGATAGATATCTGACATGTCTGACATATTTATGGCTTTGTCATTTATGGCTTATGCAGTCATGTTAAAATCATGCCAGTAAACCCTGGAGTACCATGCCACACCATGTCACATTATCTGTGTATCAAAGTTGAGATACTTCACTCATTTAACTCAACCTGTCCTCATGCATTTGTAAGGTATTCATCAGTGTTTAGATACTGATAACCCATAATAGCAGAGCTGCTTGGGAGCTGTTGCACCTTTGTTATTCTACTAGCTACTTTTTATGTGCCATGAAAAAATGTATGGGTATATTTTCAATGTTTGTTCGACTGCGCTTTAGTAACAAAGATACAGTTCTCTCTTGTTCTTTCCCAAAACCAGTCTCTGCTCTGTTTAGCAAGGGCTGACAGTGTAGATATTTAACTTTCCAATGTTTGGGAACTGAAACAACAATGCGTACTTCTTTATACTTTTTGCCAAAAGTACAAAAAGCCTCAAGAAGCCCTGAGGATTAGTTTAATGACTTGAGGCCATGGCATGTTACATTTGAATTGTGTTCTGCTTATAAAATTTCTTTCCTGCTGCTAACAGTAATTGCATCTACAAAAGCCATGTAAGCAAATTAGCAGTGAATTTTTTTTTATGCAGCAGATTTTGAGGTGGACTAAGTAGTAGTTGACAGTTCCCAGCATAACATTCTCAAGTACTCAACAAAACAGGAAAAATACTAAATTTCCACAATTATTTTGCTAATACTAAACTTTATTCACCTTAGAAAGAGTAAGCAAAAAGGAATAGCATTTTCTCGATGTATGAAAAAAAAAAAAAACGAAAACATTTTCAGGTAGAAATGTTTCACCTTTTTGGAGAA